>JASCQY010000002.1:16916674-16945490 GCA_030264315.1 Sardinella tawilis
GGACCTATCCTGAAAATTTGGTGAAAATCCGTCCATAACTGTTTACGCTAGACTGTTGACAGACAGACAGACAGACAGACAAACAGACAAACCAACGAAGGTAAAAACATAACCTCCTTGGCGTCGGTAATAATTTGACAGACCAGCATTCCCTATTGGATAGTTGTATGTCAATCAAATGGTCATTCTCGACCATTGGAGAAAAGGGGCAGGACCTTGGTCGGAACCTTTTTCAAAATCTGACAGTGTTTTGAGAATTCCATACCCTACCTTTCAGTACAGTATCGCAACATATCACAAACTCTGAAACCCGAGTATTGTGATATACTGTATATCACCAGAACCTTGCCAGTGCACAGCCCTAGCATGCATATGTCACAAATGACATCTGACAGAAATGGCATCTGTATTGAACCTACCCCTGACATTTACTTCTGCTGTTGTCCTCATCTCTCCAATCACGCAGCTGTATTCGCCAACATCCTTGGGTTTCACGTTGTTGATCTGTAGCTCGGCAAATCGGCCCTCATGTTTGATCACATACTTGGAACTACAGAGGATCTCCTCCTCACCCTTCCACCATTCCACAGAGACCCCGGCCTTAGAGAGCTCACAGCGCAGGATCACCACTCCTCCCTCCGGCGCCTCCTGGTTCTTTAAACTTTGCTTGAACGTCACAGGAATCGCTGAGGAAACACAAGAGCCAATGAGTTCAACATCAGTATAACTCCCCATCTGTTTTTATCATCACTTACATTGTAATTAATCATAAGGACAGATGACCAAATTCATGAACAGGAGCATATAGCATTTTTATGGTCTTGACATCCATTGCTAACCTTATTAGAAAATCATTTCTCTTAGTTTCACAATACACATCTCTTTCAACTATACCCGTCACTCAAAGTTAATAAAAGGCCCATCCTACCAAATATTTTAATGGTGGCCTTGGTTTTCTGGTCCCCACACACACAGCTGTAGACGCCACTGTCTTCCTTCTGCGCCTTCCTAATGTAGAGCTCCATGGTTGCATCTTTCTGTATGATTTGATACGTTTCTCCAGACTTGAGGACCTCATCTCCCTTTCTCCACTCCACTGGTATGCCTGGTTTGGACAGCATGCAACTCAACGTGACACCGTTTCCCTCCTCAACTTCCTGGTTAGCCAGCTTCTTCTTGAAAGTGATGGGAGGAACTAAGTAACGAAAAAAACAACAACAACAACTTAGAAATGATGACAAGCATACAGTACCATGCATCAATCAAAAGGGAGGCAAGCTAGACGGAGTTCCTTAGATACCCAGCTTATGAGAAACACTTTCTTACCCTTCACACTGAGCTCAGCACTTGTTTCAGAGTCTTTGCTTTTGCAAGTGTACATCCCAGCATCACTCTCCTCCACACTGAGGATCACCAGCTTGGTGAATTTGCCCTCCTGCTTCATCTCGTATTTGTCTCCAGGCATCAGTACCACGCGCCCTTTCCTCCACTCGATCGGAGCCCCAGGCTTGGACAGCTCGCACCTCAACACCACGCTCTCACCCTCCTTCGATGTCTGGTCTTGGAGTTCTCGCTTGAAGGTCACAGGAAGAGCTGTGCAACCAGGGAAAACAAAATATGATGAGCATTTTTTTTTTAACTTTTTAACCAGAATCTTTTAGATTTAGTAGCATCCTAGAGATGAAAGACTTTTAAAAGCATATTTCAATTGAAGATATGTCCAGTAATTGCTTTTTCAATAAATACACAAATGAAACTGACCTCTCACTTTCACCTCTGCTGTAGTTTTCAGGTCCCCTACAGAGCAGCTGTACATGCCACTGTCATCTAGAGACGCATCATTGATGAGCAGCTCCACGATCTTCCCTTCTCTCTTCATCTCGTACTTCACACCTGCGGTCAGCAACTCATTCTCCTTCCTCCACTTGACCAGAACTCCAGGTTTGGACATCTCACACCTCAAAGTAACAGTGTATCCTTCCACGGCCTCTTGATTCTTGAGATTTTGCTTAAAGGTCACTGGTATTGCTGAAAGAGGGGATCACAGTGAAAATGACATACAGTAGTAGTGGGAACGACAGATAAGTAATACAGCATCTCATTAGTCAGGCTAGTGCTGCCATAGTACCTCTGCTCAATACTGTATTTCGCTATAGCACTGCATCAGGGAAAACTCCTAAGCTCTGGATTCCATGACTCATTTTTTAAGCATCCAATCAGCGAACACAAAATGACGGAAGAACAAATCATCTTAAAGTTCTCCAAAAGTATCTACCCACCAGAAAGTAAACATACAGTATAACTGTAACCAGACTTTACACATAGTTAGGTGAAATGAAAATATCTGGTCCATGAAGCTAAAAACTCATAGCCAAAATAACAGATCAGCACTGCACTGCACCGCAACAGTGAAGCATATTCTAGTATTCAAGAGTTTAATGGTTGATCTCATCTTGCTCTTCTAGAGCTGAGCTTCATTTTTACCTAAAGATTTTGGTCTTTCTTACTCCCCATATACAGTACTATCCCTATTACCGGTAATGGAGATGATGGCTGCCGTTTTCTGCTCTTTGCAGACGCAGGTGTAGACTCCACTATCTTCAGGAAGGGCTTTCCTTATCACCAGTTCCTGCACGCCCTCTCTCTGCCTGGTCTGATACTTCTCGCCTGTCCGCAGGAGCTCGGCTCCCTTGCGCCACTCCACCGACGCGCCGGGTTTGGAGAGCTCACAGCGTAACGTCACACCGTTCCCTTCTTCGGCCTCAAGGTTCTTCAGCTCCTTTATGAAAGTTGGAGGAAGTGCTGTGGAGAAGGACACATAAGAGCAGAGATGAATTTCAAATACTATGGATAAGGACAAACCTCTAAAAACAGATTTATTTATTTTTTTTACCAGAAGGCGAATCCACTCAAAGTTATATTAAAAATATTCTGCCAAAGCAGTCATTCATCAATGCAAGCCAAGGACAGAAGGGACCTAACTTCAGCCAGTAAAGTGAGAATTAAATGAGTAAAAAATAAACAGTTTTACTGTATTCTTTCCAGAGACGAGAAAAGCCATGTCTTACCCTTCACACTGAGCTCTGCCCCAGCCTGGACATCTTTAGTCTTGCAAGTGTATCGGCCCGCATCGCTCTCCTCCACCTTCCGCACCACCAGTTTGTTGTACTTTCCCTCCTGTCGGATCTCATATTTCTCTCCCGACTTCAAAATCAGTCTACCTTTCCTCCACTCCACTGGGGCTCCAGGTTTGGTGATCTCGCAGCTGAACACGGCACTGTCCCCCTCTTTCACTGTCTGGTCCTGAGGCTCCCGTTTGAAAGTTACAGGATGCGCTGAGGAAGTGGTTAGAAAATCACAATTAAAATGAAAGATTTGACCATTGAATAAAAGTAATAAAAAAGAGAAGAATGAAAAGGAAGGAATTGTAAAAAATTGTTCTAAATGTAAAGGCTTTTCATATGCTTTGCCTGTGTAGCCTCAAGTCTGAATCTTTTTTCAAGTAAAGATTCTTTTAAATGATAACACTCTACGTTAGCCTGACAAGCCAGACTATGACATCAAATAGTCTGGGGTCGGTCCACAGACCGGGCTCACGTAGAGGCGAAAAAAAGTCTAACTCCTCCAAAGTAGATGCAAAACGCCTATTCAAGTGATTCAAGCTATTCGGGCTATTCAAGCTATTTCTTGGCCACTGTTGACAGCCCTGTTGTTATCTTGCTTAGTCCGCCCAACAACTCTCCACAAAGATAGAGCATTTTGAAGGCTCCGTCCAACAGCTGGCTATGGTGCGACTCTAGACCAAAATATTTTTGTTCAAAAATATTTGCTGCTTCTAGGGTGCATCTACTGTAGATTTCTAGGCTACCTCTACAGACATTTTACACCATTTTTTAAAAAAGTTTGTGCTGTTTAGATTTCAATAGAAATGTTCTGTGTCCAGTGCCATGTTGTGATTAAGAAAAGCACAGAAGATGGCATTCAGAAATATGGGGAATTGGAAAGGGCTGTGTAGAAAAAGACCTTTGGAACTGTGACGTTAAGGGTTGCCAAGACCGTTTGTTTAAAAGGCCTAGTTGAATCCTGCCAACAACTTTACGTGCAATAAAATTCAGTGTGTAAAGGAAGACTTTTGGAATCGTGATTTCATTGGTGCCAAAATCGTTTGAGTAACAAGCCAGGCTGAATGCTGCCAACACCCACACATCCCGTAAAATTAATGTTCTACGGTAGTACAGTGATATCTGGTTGCATTTATAGGGCTAGAAATATGACCCTCTGGAGTTTCTGAAACAAAAATAGACCCACCATTCACTTTGACTTCAGCTGTGGTCTTCTGTCCCCCTGTCACACAGCTAAACATCCCAGCGTCATCAGGCTGCAGGTTTTTAATCTGGAGCTCTGCAAATCTTCCATCGTGCTTCATCTGGTACTTAGGCCCAGCCTGGATTCCCAACTCCCCTTTGTACCAGTCCACTGGAACTCCAGCTTTGGAGATCTCACAGCGGAAAACCACGTCGCCTCCTTCCAACACCTCCTGGTTCCTCAAAGACTGGATGAATGTGGCAGGGACACCTACAGAGGCAAGGGAGACACACACATATATGGAGATTCATGTGGTT
Source organism: Sardinella tawilis (assembly GCA_030264315.1). Classification (NCBI taxonomy): domain Eukaryota; kingdom Metazoa; phylum Chordata; class Actinopteri; order Clupeiformes; family Clupeidae; genus Sardinella; species Sardinella tawilis. The sequence continues at coordinate 16,921,297 of JASCQY010000002.1, forward strand.
GCTATATAATTCGATTTGGACGGGTATGAATCACATTTGTTTACAACAGGATCTGTCCATATGGGTATACATGTTCAATTACATACAGTACTGCATCAACTACAATCTAACTCACTTGCAAAGAAAAGCTACACTGAATGTTGCTGAAAAGGCTTATGGTTTGCATGTTGCCCCATACCAGTGACTTTGATGGTGGCCTTTGTCTTCTGGTCTGCATAAACACAGCTGTACACCCCACTGTCCTCAGGGACGGCCTCGAAGATGAAGAGCTCAGCCGTAGCTTGCCTCAGCCTCATCTGAAACCTCTCGCTTGCCTCAATCAGCTCTCCACCTTTCCTCCACTCCACTGGAACCCCAGCCCTAGACAACTCACAGCGCAGGGTCAGATTGCCGCCCTCCTCGATTGTCTGATCCTTTAGCTTTTCCTTGAAGGTCACCTGAATAGCTAGAATAGGAGTGAGTTCCATGTAAACAGGTATACATGTAATACAAATGGGCATAGTTCATTCAAACGCACATAAATATAATCTAGTTGCCTAATTAAATTACACTAGAGCATAATTGAAACAGAATAAAATAAATATGAATAAATGAATAAAAACAGAATAGAATAAATCTGAATAAACATGTTCAAATATGGGTAAACAAAGTAAAGTTGACTGGTATTTTGGAGGCAGTTTTCTCCAAAGCGCCATGGACAAGGGGCTTCAGGAATCAAACCCAGGTCACTCGATTGTCGGTACATAAACACTGCTTCACTAAAGCCTGTAAATAACTGTATATGGTAGCTCATTGTACAGGAGTAACTGTGTCTAGTCAAACTTACTATTCACTGTGACAGTAGCAGTGGTCTTCTGATAGCCACAGATGCAGCTGTACAGGCCGCTGTCGGCCAGCGTGGCATCGAGGATCTTCATCTCCACCGTGATGTCTCTCTGCTTCATGCTGTACTTGTCCCCGGGCCAGAGAAGCGTCTCTCCTTTCCTCCACTCCACCGAGGCCCCGGCCTTGGACAGCTCACAGCGCAGGCTCACCGTACTGCCCTCCTCCATCACCACACTCCTCAGCTTCTGCCTGAACGTCACCGGCGTGGCTGGAGGGAACCACAACACAATCATAGACATTTACCACCATCCACAAATCTACCTCTTCATTGTCATATCATAGAATACAACTATGAGGAATAAGAGGACTACTTTATGAGGAACATCTGATCTGAACTTGACCAGAACAGAAAGGTATTAATTACAATTTGGTAATCAGAAAAAGAAAAGTTTGTTGAACTTTTCATAAAACACAAAATAAGTCAAAATAAGATCAAAATGGTGATAGACATAAGCCTAAATATAAATATGCTAAACATGTATGCTAAACATACTGTACAAACGTGGTTAACCAAGATAAGCCAACATGAACACAACAGCATACACAAATATGTAGCACAAACAGAGACATCATCCTCTTACGATTGACTTTAAGTGTGGCCGTGGTTATATGGTCTCCACACACACAGCTGTACATGCCACTGTGTTCCACCAGGGCTTTCTTGATCACCAGCTCCACCATCAGGTCCCTCTGCTTGACCTGGTACACTCCCTCACTGGTCAGTGTCTCAGAGCCCTTCCTCCACTCAAACAAGGCTCCAGGCTTGGAGAGCTCACAGCGCAGGGTCACACTCCGGCCCTCCTCAACCTCCTGGTTCCGCAGCTCTCGTCGGAAAGATATCGGAATGGCTGGGAGGGGAAGACTCAGATTCAGTGAAGAGATGGGACTAATGAAACTTCTTATCAGCCTCCCTCTCTCTCTCTCTCTCTCTCCTGGTCTCGCTTTCTCTTTCTGTGTGTGTATTTACAGTATGTGTGTGCATTGTGTTTGCTTGTGAGTGTGCAAAACAGAGACAGAGGGTGAGAAAGAGAAGATTGTTTGTGTGTTTGAGCATGTGTGTGTGTGTGTGTGTGTGTTGCAGGTTGCATGCACATTACCGCTGACTCTGAGGCTGGCAGTGGTCTTTTGGTCCCGGCACACACAACTGTAATCTCCGCTGTCCTGAATCTTTAGGTCATTGATGGTGAGTATAATGGCAAACTTCTTCTGCTTCATCTGATACTTGTCCCCTGATCTCAGCGTCTCCGCTCCTCTTCTCCAGATGTAGGCGATGCCAGGCAGGGAGAACTCGCAGGACAGCACGATGCTCTGCCCTTCTTTCCCGTCTACATCCTGCAGCTTACGGGTAAACTCAGCAGGCACAGCTAAAACCGAATCACACACATTCCACGCTAAAAATGTTTTCGGCAATATGGTAACCATTTAAGATTTAGCATGTCATAATTCATCATGAGAATTCCTATTTTTTTATTATTTTTAGCTTTAATATCCCAGATTGTCAATCATAAATCATTATAATTGTGAATTTTGCAATAATGACATTACCCTTCACTGTGACCGACGCTTTAGTACTGACTGCTCCAGCGTCACATTCATATACACCAGCGTCGGTATCGTTCACCTCTCTGATGGTGAGCCTGGCCTCGTTCCCTGAGCGACTTGTCCAGAACCTGGAGGAGTTCCACACCAGGAAGCCATCTTTATACCACAGGATGTGGCACGGTTTCGACGTTCTGCACGACAGAACCAGGGTTCCTCCCTCAATCGCCTCTGTATCCTCCAAAGGCCTTAGGATTGTGGGCCTCCTCTCTGTCGGTTAAATGCCAAACACGGGGGGGGGGGGGGGAGAAACAAACAACAGACGGATTGTAAGTCAACATAATTAGACTCCTCTAGGTACTCTGTGTAAATGCTTCTCTTGGCTGATGCCCGAGGAATCCTCAGAAGCCTGCTGGCATCGTGCAGCGTCTTCATCCTCCAACATGTGTTATGGTCGTTACCTCGGACAAGCAGCGAGGCATACGATCTCTTGTCTCCCGCCACAAAGGAGATGGTGCCGGAGTCTTTCCTGGCGAGCCGCTTGATGGCGAGAGAGTGATACCCTCCCGGATTCACGTGGATCTCATTAAGGTCGTTCGTGTACAGCTGCGTCTCGTCGAGGTACCATTTCACCTCCACGAAGTCACTTGGGCAGATGTGGCACCTGAACATGGCTGTATCCCCCTCCAGACACTCCACATCCTCTAGTTCATCCAAAATCAGGACCTTCCGACCTGAACGAGAGGTAACCACAGGGTCAGAAAGATCAGGCTCATGTTAGACATCATTTTGTAAAGATACAGAGAATGGTAACACTTTGCTTGTTTACTTTATTTGTTGCCAATAGAGAGTTAACAGATGGTTTATAGAAACTAAAATTCTGTCTTTCTCATTTTTTAAATGGACATGACCTTAACTAAACCCAACTTTAACGATAAACATATTGCTGACAGATTTTGTTCACACTCAGATTATGAGCATCTGTAGAAAGGCTACAGTCAGGGGGAGACCATCCATGTGAGAGTGTGACCCAGGAAGCATATGGTTGATACATTAGGCTAACAGCTAGCACATGCTTGCACATGACCGAAACATCCACAAGCCTAATCTAATCTCTCCCACAAAACAGATTTCTCCCACAGAACAGATCCCCCCCCCCCCCCAGATAGTCATACCGTGCACCGCCAGCAGGGCTTTGGACTGCATGGTTCCGACGTCACACGTGTACACATCGGCATCGGTCCACTCCAGGTTGAAGATGGTGAGGGAGAGAAACACCCCCTTCTGCTTTATCAGGTACTTGGAGCCCGTGGTGATCACCATCATGCCTTTCAGCCAGGTCACTTTGGTGGCGGGTTGCTTGGTCTCACATTCCAGGACCACCATGCTCTTCTCCTCGGCGCGCGTGTCCCGCAGATCCTTGGCAAACGTGTGCTGAAGGTCTGGAAGCAAGAAGCCAACACACGGGATAGAGAATATGAGGAGGGAGGGGAGGAGGGAGAGAGAGAAGCAATTGACCACACTGTAAAATACCAAATCACCAACATATGTACAAACACACACACACACACACACACATACACATACAGACGCACAGAAGGAGGGACAGGAAATACACAGACTCTCTCTCTCTCTCACACACACACACAGACACACACACACACACACACTTAATAAAAATATTCAAATGTATCCAAGATATTTGTTTTACTCAGACACATCTTAAAGTAAATAACCATTACAGTATTCTGGATGGATTAGATTCCCTTGCCTTTGACCACCAGTTTGGCCCTGGTAGCGATGCCCTCAGCTTCACAGCAGTACTCCCCAGAGTCCATGAAAGTGGCGCTGCGTATGATCAGCTTTACCAGGTGATCCCTCTGAACGATCTCGTACTTGGGGCTCACGTGGATGACATGGCCGTTTTTCAGCCACCTGATGGACGCCTCGGGCTTGGTGATCTCACAGCTCAGCTCGGCGTCCTCCCCCGGGGTCACCCGCACGTTGAGCATGTCCCTAAACACTCTTACAGGCCTCTCTGTAGGTACAGTACACAACAGACAGCCACACAGCTACATTTACCATGAATGAAATTTCAACGTGTGAACAATGGCAGGTCAGAGATAGAGAGAAGTGGATGGATCACCTTTGACAAACAACACAGTCTGGCAGCTGAGGTCTTTGATGGTGAAGATGATATCACCAGCGTCCGAGATGGCGACTTCCTCGATGTTCATTTTGTGCCTGCGCCCGTTGCTGGACAGCAGCATCCTGCCGTTGGTGACGACAAGCTGGCCGTTCAGGAACCAGAAGGCCTCCTCGAGCAGCTCATGTGACAGCACACATTCAAAGCTGCAGCTGTCACCTTCCAGGACTGATGTGGTCTTCAGCCGTTTGGCAATTGTGATGTGAAGGTCTGAACAAGAAGTTTTATTTTTCAATACAACATATTCACATAGCCTTCATTTGTAAGCAAATTATTAAAATGGTAAAAAAAACATAGTATAGCTGTAAAAACAAAGATGCAATCCAGTAGAGTAGAGTAACACATATATAGTACAGTATATTAGCATAGTATACTGTAGTTTAGTTAATGTAATGTACTGTAGAGGCACTGTAGTATGATATACTAATACTTGTAAAGCCTAATGAATTGGACATACCATGGACTGTGACTGTGGCTTTCGTCTGGCTGGTACCCAGGTCACAGACATACTCTCCTGCATCATCCTTGCAAAGGTTGTGAATGATGAGAGCCAGGGATCCCCCAGACTGAAGTATCTCATACTTGTCGCTGGCATCCAGGGCGACCTCATCTTTCCTCCAGGTGGGCACCACGTTGGGTTTGGAGGCCTCACAGGTCAGACAGACATCGCTCCGCTCCTCCCCAGACATATCCTCCAGGGAACGGAGAAAGACAGCTGGCCTCTCTTGGAGACAACCAGGCACAGAAGCAGCATAGAATTAAAACTTGCATTGGTAGCACTGCAATAAAACAAGCAACTTTGCAGTGCTAAAAAAGAGCTGAAAACACTTTTCACTGTTTAATGTAAAAAAATTATGACACTGGTATGGCTACAAAACAGTAGTTATCTAGGTTATAAGATCATCCAGACAAGATTATCAACTGAGGTAGGCTAGGCTAGCTAACGACGGCATTACATTAACTCATCCAAGAAAGCCCTGGCTGAAGCTGATTATTGGCGTTTGGCTCTCACCTCTGACTTTGAGTATGGCTGCCTCACTAACTCCGGGGGCCTTAAAGGTCACCCTGCTCTGCTGCGGGGTCAGACGCTTGAGCGTGAGGCTGTGGGTCTTTCCCACGCTGCTCATCTTGTGGATGTTGTTGGTGTGGAGGATCCGCTCATTGAGGAACCACTGCACGCTGGGCACCTCGTAGTTCAGCTCGCACGTGAATGTTGCGTTGGAGTCCTCCTCTATCTCCACGTGCTCCAGGTGTTTGATGATCTTAAGTCTGCGCACTGCCAAAATGCACAATGTCCAAATAGAAGGTAAATTGGTAAACATGCCATGTTTGATAGCAAAGAGGAGCATTAGAATCATGTTTGACTGGACTGCTAATGTTGGACTGATATATGCAACGCACAGGAGCTTTCTAACAAAAAGCAGGGCACATAATTACCAGCTAACCAAGTCGATGGGCATTCATCTTATGTTCACATCTGGTAAGGGGCTGTGGATCAACGCTTGAATGAGATAAGTTTGTTTACAGCTACTGCACATGTATGCCTGTTTATTTCCAAACACCGGTAATTGTTTGTAATGCATGTCTTCCCTCTAAGCTTATTATCCCTGCGGTCCCATTGGTAGACTCACCCTCCACAGTCAGGATGCCTTTGCTCTCGGATCCTCCTGCCAGACACCTGTACTCTCCTGAGTCGGCTCCCCTTAGGTTCTGGATCAGCAGCTCGGCCCGGTTCTTCTCTCTTTTCATGCTGTATTTTGATGAGTCCGTCAGCAGGTTCTTCCCTTTGAACCAGCGCACCAGTCGGGGAGAGGGAGCAAAGCCACAGCTCAGAGTGATTGAGCCATGCTCTTTGGTGGTGGTGTCTTCAAGTGGCTGGACAACAGACAGGCGGCGCTCTGGTTGATCATAACAACAACAACAACAACAATAAAAACAGTGCAACTTCAGACAGGCACAGACAAAATACAGTAGGTTCTTAACAGGTTATGTGCAGAGCCCCTATTGAAAATCTTCAACAGTACCAAGTAGCATAAAGGTTCTTAAAGGCTCTGAGAGCTTGCTTTCTTCTAATAATAACTACCATTAATAAGATACTGTCTATGCATGCCTATGACAATACCTAATCATCCCCCATTGTTATCGACTCATTCATTCATCCACCACTCTCCACCTCTAGCTGGTGTGTCTCATGCGTAACGACTGCTGAAAATCACCCAGTTGGGGGCTACACATTAGTAGTGGTTAGTGAGGTCCCCCTTCAAATGTAAGCGATTTCGGTGTCTTAGAACTTATATATAAAACTGAAATTTGTTGTTAAGTTGACTGGCATTTATCAGATGCTCTTATCCAAAGTGACACAGACTCAGGAATGTGTGAATCAAACCCGGGTTGCCCTATTGTCTGCCTACTGACTGCTCTGCTAGTGATACGCTAAAATGAATGATATCTTACCTTTGACGGTTAGCTGTGCCGTGGATTTGCTCTTGCCAAAGGTGAACTGCACAGGGCCGGACATGGTGCTGTCGGTGGTGGTGAAGGTGAGCCAGTGCACCGTGCCCTCTTTGTCGATTTCCACCTCGTCGCTGTCCACCAGAACCTGCCCGCTCAGGGTCCACTTCGGGGGCCGCACCGACTTTATGCTGGTCTCCACGCAGAACTTGGCCGCTGACGGCTCCGTCACCACGACCGAGGTGAGCCCTCGCACTATGCTGATGGCCTGCTCTGCAAGAACGGACACCATTCCAACTGTATCAGTAACCATGCCTCAGTTTGCCGGTGAATATAGAAGCTTTTTCTCCAGTTCGTCTCGTTTGTTTGGCTGGTCTGGTTATTCCCTTAGGGTTGAATGTTCATTCATCTAAAGTGTAAGCTGTGTACAGTATATGCTATCTAGATTGAATGTCATTTATTCATCCATCCATCCACCCATTCACTCATTCATTCATTCAATGACACAGCAATAGTGATGGAAAAGAGAGTACAGAGTACTCAAGCAGTTGTTAGGCTAGTTAGGCTAGTTAGGAGACATATTACGCAATATTAATTACATTGCAATATGAACTCATACAGAGAGAGAAGCAGTCAGCGCTTTGATCAGAATCTGAGCATCTCACCCTCCACCAGCAGCTGACATGACGTCTTATCATCGCCGGCATCACAGGTATAGGTGTCCTCATCTGAGGAGCACACATCTTCAATGATCAGCTGTCTGTACACGTCTTCGCTGACGATCTGAAACTTTCGGCCGGGAGCGATCTCACGGTTGTTCTTGTACCACTTGACCTGGGCACTGGCACGAGATACCTGGCACTCAAGAAGGCCTCGGTGCTTGTACATGGCAATCTTCACCTTCAGGGGCTTGATGATTTGAACTGGGAGCTCTGGAACAACACAGAGCCATTGGTTTACCTTCACTCAAAAGTGCTTAATTCTTATATTAAGTTAACTTGTTGGAAGCTTATAACTGGAAGCTTATAGCACACACACATACACACACACACCAACACGCACACACACACACACACACACACACACACACACACACACACACACACACACACACACACACAATACAGTATAGATGAAGATTAATTCAATTAAATTCAACCAAGAAAAGGCACTCAAAGAACTTACCTTCAACACTTAATGTGGCAGTTGAAGATACTCTCTCTGCAGTGAACCTGATTTCACCAGCATCGTTGGCTTTAACAGACTTAAAGATGAGTGTATGCCTTTTTCCTGTATAATACAAACGATGGCATAACCTTGACTATGCCTTTAATTGGAATGCAGGCATTGTTAGAGCTAAATAGCACAATTCAATAGAACAAAATGTCTACAAGGCAGAGGTTGAAGAATTAAGACTGACTCTCTAATCTCTGATTATCAACAAACAAAACCTTATGGCCAGTAAAAATTGCTTCCTAATTCAATTGCGGATCCTCTTAGCAGGGCCAACAAGAGCAGCAATCAGCTTACCCTCGTGTTTAACTTTGACATTGTCTCTGGCTTTCAGTCTGCAGTTGTTGATGTACCACTGTCCATCCACGTCCTCCAAGTTCACTTCACATACAAAAGATACGCTCTCTTTCTCAGTCACATCTGCATCCAATAGTTCTCTCAGTATTCTGATATCCCTGGCTGGGAGGCAATGGAACATTTACAGCTGAGGGGTCAAGATTAAAATATTCATAGACATGTCTGACTATCAAAATGGGAACATATGTCGTTGTTTTTCCACAACAATTGACTAGGCCAAAATTATTAGCCTAGTTTGTGAACATTATGCATTTACAGTGCTTAGTTGTTGATACCTCTGACCACAAGCCTAGCAGATGTTTCAACGCCCTCAGCTTGAAAAGAGAAAACGCCCGTGTCTCCCAGAGAGACTCGCGTGAGGGTCAGGATGTGCCTCTTCCCCTGGGCGTTGATGCGGCAGCTTGGCTTGGACTTTAGCCTGGTGCCATCCTTGGTCCAGGAGCCGTCCACATAGGCGTGGCTGAGTGTGACCTCAAACGAACAGGACTCTGTCTCCAGCAGCTCTACATCCTCCAGACCCTTCACTACTTGGATCTTCTTCACTAATATGAACAGTCAATATCATCAATATATTTAGATAATCAATATTAATTAACACCACTATCCCACACAAAATCAATCAATCAGTTATTTAGCCTATGTACCCTACACAATGCTCAACTGATTTATAATCACTGTCTATGTAATAAGGCAACATATTGTTACAGGCTATGGCAAAGTTTAGATGTTAACACTGCATTTATAACTAAGTAACACTATAGTAATAAAAACAGTTTTAATATGTTTATTCATGAGTGCTTTATAATCACTGTCTATGTAATAAGGCAACATATTGTTACAGGCTATGGCAAAGTTTAGATGTTAACACTGTATTTATAACTAAGTACCACTATAGTAATAAAAGCAGTTTTAATATGTTTATTTATGACTGCTTAATACATTTAGGTGGAACTCAAAAACTCTCAGTCTAGTGACTGTAGAACTGCGAGTAGGCCTACAACAGGTCCACAGGGAAACTACCAGCGGTTCCTTCAATATGTAGGCTCATGATAGAAACAGCTGCACTGCTGCTACATTCCTGGTCTGAATTGAATCAACACCATGCAGATTACATCACGTGCCATGGTGTAATTTGTCAGCTAGACATATCACAAGCTATTACGGGAAAATAACATTGTGGCAAATGTTGCATACCACTCTGCTTTTTTCCCCGCAGAGTAGAACGAGGTGAAAGTATTCTTACATGCCATGTTGAGTTTGGGGTTTGCCTTATCATTCATCGCTCCTTCAAGGTGGATGGGCCTTTACCATGAAGGGGTTCTCTTCAGATCAATCTGTCTGATTCACATGAGTTAGCATTAGCACATTTTAGCAATGTAAGCGCCAAATATAGGCTAGCCATTCTTCAGCAGGCTAGGCCATTCTTTCTGGGGAAAAAACATGTGTAGCCTCTGTGGCCTATTTTACTGCTACACACAAGAACACAAGTAAATGACAGCAAAGGTAGCCTTCAGCAATACCCTAAGAGCTATATTTTCACTGCACATTGTAAATGATATCTTTCAGCTAGCTGACCTCTGGCTTTATTCAAGGATAAGGACTTGAGGCTTGGGAAACTGAGCTTAAAAGACATTTCAGTTATGGGGTAGGCAGTCAAACAGCCTCCATGAAATCATATAGTTACGGTGACAGTGAAATGTGATATGGGTAACATGTGAAACAGCACATCATTAAAGACAACAACAACCTTTGATGAACGACCTGACATTGACACAAGAGCCAAAAAAGAGTTCAAGGCCACAAACTTCAGTTCAGTTCAGAACTCCCCAATAGGCCTACATTTGTGTTGTAGCCACAGTGAAGCATACAGTATAGCATCCATATGTGGCCTATGTGAACCTCTCCAGGGACCTGATTTCCCCTATTAGCACCCTGAATATCAGACACCTGACACTGCTTCTTCCAATGTCCAGCACTGACTCACAGATATCACAGCCACTGCAACAGAGGCGGCTACCGCATCCAAGGCACATGATTATATTCAATTAGAACCTGTATGGTGCATGCACATTCTCTATGAGTGGACAACAAAATATTTGTTGATACAGGCTGGCTTTATTGCCTTTTTTGGAGTCAACAAAATTGTATTTTGGAGAAAAAAAAGACGAAACAAGTGATAAAGATATGTAGTCAAACAGCTCTAAAGTCTGGAAATCCATTAAAAACACATAAGCAGCCAATTTCAGAAAATAACTTTGAATCAATGTACCACCTTTGTGGCTGAAATTAGGTCATCTTGTGATCCACTCACCTTCTGTGTTGGCTGTTGAAACATGGGAACCAGCTCTTTCCTCTCTCTCTTGGTTGAAGAAAGAAAAATATTTCACTGGAAAGGGAGATATGAAAAAAAAAAAAAAAAAAAAAAGCTCAGGAGCCATAAACGTTTATCCCTGTTTTTTTCCCTTACATGTAAATCCCCCCAAGATTACAACAACAGTTTGGTGAGGGAATTGTATGCCCAGGTCAGTGTGCTACCCTCTGTTCCCCTCGGTGGATGCGCGGTGTGCCCCACTTTTTTTTTTTCCCTCCAGCTAGCTTTGGTAAAGCCTAATGCTGAACAGCTGACATATCTCCCCTCACACTCTCTTTGCTAAAATAGCTTGTGTCATTCTACACACAAAGATAGCAACAGCTCTATGTACCAGGGCTAGTCTTGTTCCCCGCCACTACACCCACAGCATCAACAGGAGACTGGACATCACGTGCAGTCAGGTCGCACCCACTATTCGATGAGACAAGGAATAATTTGGCAGGTTCAGGACTCTGGTGTGAGAGCTCTGCTTCAGGTATACCCACTGCTATGTGTAACCTGTATGATAATGTCATATAAATGTGGAATAAAACATGACTTGAGAGAAAAGCTGGACAGGACATCCAAAGGCCCTTTGAGAATAAGGAAATCCTTTAAAGAGTATAAAAGAGTCTTGACATTTCAACTACATCTAAACCACAGATGTCTTAAGTCATTTCTCTCTAAACCCACAGTGCACAAAGTGACAGTCTGTGGTTTTAGCTGAAAGTTAGATTTTTTAATATCCGTCATGTTTCTTGTTCACCATCATTATCCTATCTGGTGCAGGCTCCAGTGACAGAATCCAAAGCAGTCGAAAGAAGTTGAAAGGTCACGGGAGATTAAGGGAGATACAAGTTGTCATCTACCGCAGGCATCACTCACACACTGTTTGCTGTCACTGCTCGGCATCAGTTTCCCTATGGAGTTCCAGAGAAATGAGACAAAAAGCATATGATTGGAGCTGTCAGATAAAGCTGGATTTCTCCTAAAAAATAAAAACCCACAAGTTCTGCACAGCTCACGTGAAAGCCAAGTGCACTAGAAACTGTGATTATGATCTGTAGAATATACAATCAATCAAGGGCTTTTCTCATAATTCACTTTTGACAATATTCTTCGCATCATTGGCTTTCATGCTCTAGTCTGTGATATCAGCTGGAACTGTTCTAATTTTTCAGTGGAGTGTGTGGGGCTCACGTCTGGGGTTTGCTTCCGTGTGCACAATACACATTGGCCAAAGTTAAGCTTCTCTTGTTTTGTTTATCCCTGGATGTTTGACGGACAAGGCCATGTGTCTGGAGGGGGCTTGTGAATGTGTGCCGCGATCTCTGGGCCTGGGTAGTACTGACCACAGAGGCGTCCTGTCTAAGCTGAGAGGTTGGTGGTTCCTGATGAGGAGGGACACAGCCCTCAGGTGGCGGGAGCAGAATAACTCATTTTGACTCTTGAAATAATTAAATTGCATAGCCAAGGTGGTGAAGTGGTGTTCATATTTTGGTGCCCACTTGGACTAATATTACCAGATGTTCTGATAATATGCATTCAACCCATTTTTCTTTTTTATGAATATACTGTACTATACAGCATTATTTTTATCAAAATGTTTTAAAAAATGATGTACAGTATCATTCAAGTAATTATTCTACATAGGCCTAATGCAATTCCATTCAAAGCTGAAGACAATTAATAAGTTGGACTATACTGTACTGTGGCAAGCTGGAGAGCAAATTCAAAGAATATTTGAATAAATGTCAACATTGAGGTCCATCTGGTGTGGGTAACGCACGGCCATATGAGATGATGTTTTGAGTGTCTCTCCATCTCAGTAATGTGGCCACGGGGAGACACTATTGATGGGGCAAATTCACATTAAAAATAGCCCCACACCAAAGGAGCCTTGGCAATGTGAGGATGTGATGAATGAATTTAGAACTTGACAAAACAGCTGAGCAGCACCTAAGCTCCCCGAGTCCTTGTTTGGAACCTGTCCCTATGCGTTTCACATTTCCTTTGGTCCTGGCTTTTTTTCTCGCTGCTGACAACAGATTTGGCTGCCCTGAGCCAAAGGCCAATAGGCTATTGATCACTGCCCTCATTTTATTAACAGGCTTTTTATTAATTATGCTCAGCGCAATAGCACCCACTTAATAATGTCAGCTGACCCTGTCTTTTATTTAGGATTTAGTGATAGGAAACAGTCCTTTAATTCGCCACTCAGTGCTGAATTCCCTTGACAGTAACATGCTTAAAGAACACCACGGACATGCTTGAGAGACAGTGATACCACTGCCCTTGACCTGCTTTTGACCTCGCAAACCATAGGAAACAGCTGGTATCCTGTGCGATTTCCGAAAGAAAGAAAGAATTTTCAAAAACACACTCGAAGAGGACTCATGAGGCTGTTCTGTTTATGAGAAACAGGGTCTGTCCACGTCACACACTTGACAGTCCATAAAATACTTGTGTTTACCGTGGGCTTGTCGTGCTACGGCCGAGGCGCTGCTGATCCAAGATAATCTCCCAAAGCCCAGTCTGGGGGACGTCTCAGTTTCATCCCAGACCAATGACAGCGACACAGGCATAACTGGGCCTGTGAAATCCCCCACTCCCATTAGTTGCCCTTGACAGAACTCAGTCTTCACACCTCTATGTATGGCCTGAGGCACACAACTGTGAACTGTGGGTGGGATGACTGGGGCCACAAAGCCAATGAAGTTAAACTGACGGTTACAAATTTGGGATGTTTTTAAAACTTTGCCTGCATATTTGATTAACAGTGATAGGAATAATAAAAGGCTGGGAAAATGAGTTCTGTATTGAGCAGACTGTTCCTGTGCAAGTGATCCAGCACATCTTCTGATCCAGCACATCCTGTGTAGCATCAACACACCCCACTTTTTTTTCTTTAAAGAGGCAGATTTATTCATGAGAACACTTCATTTCCCAAGCTACCCTGTGAGATGTTTCAAACAACACCCAAACACAAAATCAACCTACTCCTGAGTATGGTTGTAGGCATCTTTGGCTGTGAAAGACAAACAACTTCACTAAAAGCAAAGTCAGCAACCATACAGAATTGTAATGTCTCCATCACCATTGCTTTTTCATAGCAAAAACATTCATGTGTGCTTTCTACACATTTGTGCTTTTCCCAGTTCAGCTGCCAAGGGGATAAACTACTGTAGAGTCTTCGTCCAACAGACTTCTCTTCGGTAATTCAGAAGTTCATGACGTGTAGGCAGTATGATGACACCATCAGGTGAGCCTCCATACGACCTTGTTCATGGGAAGAGAGTTTGCACCCTCTCATATATACGCGGTAGTGACTTTGTTTAGACGCAGGCTCTGGCGCAGACCCATTAATAGACTTCAGTTACAGGACAGGCATCAGTTGATCAGCGAAAGAGGGCTGCTCAACAACTCCATGTGGAAATTCCCAAGTCGGAATAAAAAACAGTGCCTCCAGAGTTTTAGGGCAATGTCTTCAGCTGTAGCTTAAGATTTAGACACAGTTCTCACACAGTTGACCAAGCTTCCGAGTGTTTATTTTCTTTTTTCTTTCTCTCTGATATCCAAATCAAACTGAGCAGGTGTGATGAAGATGTAGATTGAGTTATTATTTTTTCTTCTTCTTGGCATCTTTGCCTCCCTTGGATGGTGCCTCTTCCTCTCCCTCTTTTCCCGAGGCTGCCTTGGCTCGCTTCTTGCCCAGGGGAGTCTTTGCATACCAGGCCTGTGAGGACACAATGAAATGCATGTTTGCGAAGACAAACACACACACACACACACACACATATATATATATATAGATACAGATATAGATTTAGATATACAAAACTAAGTCCATTACAGCTTCTTCTTCTAAAGGCACTTGTACACTGCTCCAACAAATGGCAAAAATCCCCAACACCAACAGTGTGGTCAGTGTGCATCGTCAGACTGTGTTTGTTTGGGTTAGCTGGATGGAACTGCTTGTGTTCCATCCAGCTTGACTCAAGTCAGGCTTTTCAATTACTGTCAGTGCAGTGTGGAACTGACAGGTGATTTTTGAACTGTCTAAGGACTCCTGCAACCAACAAATGCCAAGTCCCAGAATGTTGGATTTTGTTGGTGTTTGTTGGCAGGGGCAGTGTGCAAGCGCCATAATAAAACTGAATAGTCATTTCTAAACATATGCATGGCTGGGTTTACTTTTAAGGCCTCCTCCTCGTCCTGGAACACAGGATCGATCTTGGCGAGCGGCGTGATGAACTCGGCGGCCGTTAACGGCCTCTTAGTCAGCTGCTGGAGGCGGCGCTCTGTCAGAATGGTACGCACCACTTGCACCATGTGACCCTGCGTGTAGCCGTCAGAGATCTTTGCTAGTGAGCTGAGATCCAGGGCGTTGGTCACCTGGACACCGCTGTTCTCAATGAGCTGCCGCCATATCACTATGAAAGAAGTCTGAGCCATTAGATTCTGATTCGATCATATCAATACAGAATGATGATCAGAATGCAAATATCATTGTTTCTCCTGTTATGGTTTTTATTTCATGTCAAGAATGATCTGTGAACAATCCATTACCTCCGCTAAGCAGTGTGCTCACAATTTACATTCCAGAAGAGAATATAAACCAGTATCTGTATTGGATGCTGGTGTAAAAACCTCAGCCTCTTACCATATCTAGATGCATAGTCTGGACGTGGAATGAGGATGATCTTGCTATAGACCTTACTGAGGGCCTTTATATCAGCATTGAATGGCTCTCGAGATGTCCCTATAATAAGGATTCGGTCTTCTCCTTTAATCGTTTTCAAGATCTTTGGCAAATCCTTCTTCAAACGCTTAGGATCCAACTAAATGAATGAATGAATGAATGAATGAATGAGTGAATGAATGGCCTCTAAAACCTAGCAAGTAATTAGAACCTCATAAAATTATATTACCTCTTTTTCCTCCTTAGGTACTTTCTTATAAAACATTTTTTCAGCATCTCCTATCCACACAACTGAGGGCTGCAAGGCACGTGCCACCTACGGAAAAATGTCACACAGATTTCACCACTGAACACAGAAGACATATTCACACACCTAATGTTCACAATCAGTGCAGCAAGATCAACAATAATTCTGGAGGTATCAAACATGAATGCACTGAATTATCTGTCCATTTCAAATGTTTACCTTAAACACCATATGAAGCATCATTTGTAAGCCACTCTTGCCTGGGTATTTCCCCAGCAGGTTGAGAGGTGAGAGGTCAAACAGGTTGGCGCCAGTTTCTTGGCAGATGGCATGCACCAGCATCTTCTTGCCCACACCTGCCGGTCCCGCCAGAAGCATGGCTTTGATCAGGGGTGCCTTCTCATGCACATGCTGAGAGCCTGTGAAAGATGATATACCTTTGTAAGGATCTACTGTACTGTATATACTGTGTACAAACATCAGGTCATATGCAATATATGTTACACTTACCAAGAACTGATATTATAAAGTAGAGTGCATGCTAGCCACTTCTCAAAATACTTAACCTATTTTAGTTCTTCTTTTATTTTCAATTGTAATGTAATGTTGCTGTCCTTTCTGTCCTAATTGCAATGTAATGTTTCTGTCCTTTTATAATAATTAAACATATAAATAATAATATATACAAATTTCAGAAGCAAACACATAACCGTCATTCTACTGCAGAAGACCTACCCAGTGGCAGTACGCCATAGAGGGCCATAAGCTGCCGTACATCTGATAAAGATGGCATGGGCTCAATATCAGAGTGCCTCAGTGTTGTTCCCAAGTAACTATAGTCTCCTGAACAAAAAAACAATACAAGTCAGTGTCACAGCCTCGTCGAGTCATGTTGATGTGGATGACAATAATAGCTGTTGCTATTACAGCAGTGATGGGAGTATTAATGGTAGGAATAGTAGTGTTAATGGTAGTAGCAATATCAATATCATGTTATACCTAAATAGTTCTCCAGGTTTACTTCATTTGGTTGCTTCAATAGTCCCTGCTGCACAAGTTCCTGAAACAAGGACTCCATAGTCCTAATCAAAAATACATTCAATAGAGTTGAAATAAGTACCAGCTATTCAAAGAGAAAAACATATTTCACAAACAAAAATGATGTATGTGGTAAAATCACTTGTTGGTAAATCAATTTAAGTAAAGAGAATTACATCCCCAAAATACACCTGTCAGCTGTCAAGTCCTTGTCTTTCTTTTTCTTCTTAGCACTTTTTGCTCCCTTCTTTTTCTGTGTGAAACATATATACAGTATAATATCTAAAGATGCATAGCCTTTGATGGATGCACACATCACATGTACGCAGACAAGCCTATAACACACACATGGTGATGCAGTGGCCAAGATGCAGCGTTGCCAGACACCTACGGCCAGGCTTTTCACTGGCTCATCATACCTTGGCATTTCCCTTGGCCTTGCCACCCTTATCTTTGTCCACGGCCAACTTCCAATTAGCCAGCTCCTGCCTCATCAGTTCATCCACCTGAGTGAGCATGCAGCAGAGAGAGGGAAAGAGAGAAAGGGAGAGAGAGAGAGAGAGAGAGAGAGAGAGAGAGAGAGGGAGAGACAGGCAGGCTCCGTCAGACAGCAACCAGGCATGAGGATATTAGCGAGAGGCATTTGTTCTCATGAGCCGAGCCAAACCCTGAGCCCTTCCTCTCGGAATAACTTCATCTGACAAACACTTCATCGGCCAGGCGTTATTGCTGCCGTTGTGGTGACGCACAGCAGGAGGAAAGGAGAGTAAGGGAGGGGTTGTGGGGGCTTATGGGAAGTTGGTGCTTGGCTCTCACCTGGACTCGGATGTCGGCCTCTACCTGCTTTCTCTTCTCCTCCTTGATGAGTTCCACCTCGTGCCTCTGGTTTGGGTTTTTGGACTCGTCACGAATCTGCCACACCTCTGTAAGCAGAGCGTAAGAGGCAACTTCACTGAAGACATTCTTTCTACCATCATCACCAATAGGAGGGTGCTACATGAATAAAAGCATTTATTTTGTCTTCAAAATACCAGAGAAGGCTTTGTGTCCACCCTCAAGGTCCTCCAGAAAAGCAGACGGCAGCATCTTCAGCCCCGGCTCTTCCTCCTGTAATTGGATGCAGGCCGTTAAAGGCTGCTCCCTGCCAGAGCCAAGTCCTCAGAGACCACTGTGCTCTGCTGTGCTGTGCTGTGCTATGCTGTGCATACTGGCTTTCAGCACTAACTGTAATCCCCACACAGTCAACAATGCTGTAGCGATCCCACTACGAGCCTACAGCACAAGCGCGTATCCACCTCTTCTCCGCCTTTTCCCTTGTCTTTCTTCCCTTTCTCCTTCTTCTCCTCCTTTCCCTTGGGCTTCTTGCTGGCATCCTCTTCCTCCTTGGCCGCCAGCTCCTCTATTAACTTAAACAAGGGCAGATGATTTACTGTGAGCCACGCAGGACAACAAGCACAAGCACCAATTTATGACAAAGCAACAGCATGAGGGCAGCTAACATGATTCAGGTGTCCTGCTGGTCTCGGTGGGAGGGTTGAGCAAAACCATCCAGTGTTGGTCAGCTGTATGTATTTATATTGTATCTTTAGCTTTGGAATACACCCTACCTCAATTACAGTAAATCACCTGTGTATTTAGAGTCCACCAGCCCACTGTAAAAAATGACAAGATGTATTAAAACCTGCTGTGGAGTTTTCTCAGCAAAAATAAGAGTGGAGCCCCCATCCTCCTCGTCTGGGTAGTCAGGGAAGGAGCCTGTTGCATCACTACAATATAAACAAGACAAGCTGCGGTTACACATGAAAGGTTGTATTAACATCAATGTGTAGTTCATTGGTTCTCAAACTGGGGTCCGCGGCACGTTGCCAGGGGGTCCGTGAAAAAGTTTGCTACAAAATATAAGCTTGTCTTACGCAGAGATGAATCTTAAAGATCAGTCTAGTGCCCAACGGCATTGTGCTCATTTCGCCAAATGCAATAATAACATGCCTATCTAAACTTTTGTGCTACTAGCAAAAATGTTTTGGAAGAGCAAATGACTAAAATCTTGTATTGCTTCATTTTTGTTGCCATTGAGGGGTCCTTGAAAAAAATTCTGCTCCATAAGGGGTCCCCGGCCCAAGAAAGATTGAGAACCGCTGTGTAGTTAATAGGCAATCGATGTACGTATTGACAAATTATATCATTAATGTATATGGCCATGAGCATCCAATGCATCATGGCCAGTGTTGGAGTTATTAGCACTTTTGATAAAACACAGTTCAGGGAATGGAATAGCTAAATAAACATGCAGTTTCAAGTCCATAACAAAGTCAGGAATTTATGGTTATTCCTCAATATCTCACTGGCATTCGATGAACCACTGACGAATCTGGTCCTTCATGGTCTGCTTGATGTCAGGCCCTTCAAGGTTTCGGATTTCGTGTGTAACATCAGTGATAGCTTTCTGGTAGTCTTCTTCATGCTCTCTCTGCTTCTGCCGCCGCCGGGCCTTGTTGCCGTACACCGCCGCAGCATAGCTACGTGGCTGGCTCCCCTGTGAGCCCATGACCTACACAAATGAAATTCAGAGAGAAGAATTCCTCAGAATTCGGATTAATATTTTGGAATCACGCCGCAAGGAGACATTGCTGTAATGTTCCAATGGCCCAGGCTGTTTGGCGGGGCTGTGTTTTTGAAACAATAAGTTTGCAATGGCTACTTTCAGACTCAAGCATTTCCATCACGTATACATGGCTGCATTCCTCGAAAGGGAGTGTACAACTTGGGTTGCCAATCAATTGACAAAAATGGTGAATCAGAATTTGAACAAGATGCTGCCTGCAAAAAGGGAGTAGAGCTCCATCTACTGGTAGCACAGAGCACAGAAGGAGCTGTATAAGTATTGATGTCTTTACTGTAACTGATGGTCAATCTCTGCTTTTCGTTGATAATGAAAGAAGGCTAAATAAAAAATAAAAAGAAGAAACTGACCTTTCTATGTAATGTACTTTTATAATATAATAATACTGATGATTGCAAAAATTAGTCACTATAAGACGTCTACAATATGCACTGTATAATCATTTCACTAATTTGCTATTTGTCTCAGATACAGCTGACATATCACAGGCCAGATCCATAATCAGTTAAAAGATATGTGCAGACAAATCTCACCATGCCCAAAAAAATCATCTCTTCTTCACGTTCCCTCTTGGTTTTCTTCCTTTGCACAAAACCTTTCCACACCTATGGAAATGGAGCTACATTAAATCATCTTTTGTTTTCCTTTCACACTGGTTCTATGAAAGCCTCCAATGTGGTGCAGTGTGTACTGTAAATAATATGTGGTTTGTGGACTAACGTGCCTTCTGAATTTTGACCACTGCCTGATCGATGGCATCTGCGCCCAGGTCCCGGTCCTTGGCCTTTCTCTGTCTCTCCTCATCGCGCTGGATCTCTCTCATGAACTTGGCACGCAGTCTGCCTTGCCTGGCCCTCTCGGCCACCTGGATCACCTTAATGGCTTCTTCCAGGCTCAGAGTCTGGTCTCTTGTGATCTAGTAGGAAAAGCGGCAGAGGGTTCAAAACTTTTCAATCCCCATGTAAAGTAAAAAAAAAAACCTAAACTCTAAAGCCATTATTTCTAATGATTTCATAATATAAATCGACCCTACAGGCCAAATACAAAATACTGTACATTGTACATTAAACAAGTGCCTCAGCCACTGTGCCCAGCAGCAGCAAGAGGCCCAAGGCCTGTAAAACATACCAGAGGCCACCGTAAATTGTCATGAAAAATGTAATAGGCCTATATTAAAACTCACTTTGGGTTTGTCCACCACTCCCATAACATCAAGAATACTGGAGAGCATTTTAGCTCTGTCCTGAAGCACTTTGTTTCGTTCACCTCTGAAATATCTTGGAATGGGAATCTCAATGGCCTCCTGAAAGTAATAACACATCAATGTAGCCCTGGTGTGTGATCAAATTTACAGCGACATGGAACCAATGGTTTATCAACCTTGGATATTTCTGTACACTGTTAATAAACTATTATCAGTGAAATAAGACTGCATACTCACGGGTGTCAGTTTTAAATCCTGAATGACATCATCCATGTAGTGATACTCTGAAAACTCCTTCTCTACCATCTCATTTTTTAGTTCCACCACCCGACCCATTACGCTATCGAGAACTGCGCGTATCACACGCCTTTTCTGGGGGTGAATAATCTGGTCATAGGCCTCTTCCAAGTTTCGGAAAATCTGAACATATCGTACAAACAAAGTAGCCAGACGTTGGAAGAAGACCACTCTGTCTCTCTCTGGACGTGCAGGCTGGGCAGGGAGCTCCTGACCTAGCAGGCTGTTCAGCTCAAAGTGGGCATCAGCCCAAAGTTTATTATACGTGCTGGAATAATTGATAAAAAAAGAGGAAAGGTAAGTTAATTCAGGTGAATGTCAATGCAACAGCTACCGTAGTTTACAAAGTTCAGGTAACGCTTTGGGGGTAGCTGCCGCAGGATGTTAGGCTAGTTACCAAACGCTTGCTTAGGCTATTGCGTGCACGCCATTGTGAAATGAAAGCGGTAGAACATGAGAAATGCCATAAAACTCAACAAAAATGCATGCTAGCTCAATCTTTGTTGACGGCTATAGCTATCAGGCTGACAATGGCATTAGCTTTCCAGTATGCTTGACAAATTAACCTACTGACCTGTGAGACATGGAGGCCAATCTCGATAGGTAACAGGAACCCTTTGAAACCGCGTTGGAGGATTCCTTTAGATATACAGCTCTTCAATGTCAAAATCTATATATCCTCCATAGAAATAATATCCTCATGGTCGACTAAAGTGAGTAGCCAAGGCTAAACCACTGAACGTCGTCTCCAAGGAAACCAGACGCATGGGAATGTGTGGATCAGGTGTCAAGAATGCGCGTGCACAACACCCATCATGATAGTTTTACTTTTGCAAGTTTTATGGATCTTTGTGTGTTTGTTACAGTTATTTAGGCTATGCCATCACCCACGTGATGTACCTAAGCACAATTACAACAGTGGTACTGAAATGAAAATATTAGTCTGCTGCAATTAATCCGACATGCTGCATGCATCGGTGCTAATTTCCTAAAGGCAATTAAGTGTAGGCCTATTTAAAAGAAGAAAGGGGGTTCTTTCCCAAACATCTACATTCTTCCAAGTCGTGAAGTCGTTAGTGATAGTGAATGGAGTTCCGTGATGACTGGATACAAAGCCGTCAGCCCATTCATGAGGTCGCATC
Organism: Sardinella tawilis; assembly: GCA_030264315.1. Lineage (NCBI taxonomy): Eukaryota > Metazoa > Chordata > Actinopteri > Clupeiformes > Clupeidae > Sardinella > Sardinella tawilis. The sequence continues at coordinate 16,943,571 of JASCQY010000002.1, forward strand.
CTGACTCGGCTCCGCTGTAGCGCTCAGCTGTGCGCACCTGTCATGAATGAAGGTTTGCGATCGTAATTTTACTGATTTTGGAATAAGCCGTAGTCGACAAGACAGGATAAATCCAGACAAACTCTCAATAAATAATTTAAGATTACGCATTTAATAAGGAGTAGTCTAACGTTTAAAATAAATGACACAGACTTGTCATGTTTGCACACATAGCCTACCCATGCAAAGTGGAATCAGAGCATAATGAGGTGTTTTATACCTACGTTATGAGAAAACCATGTGTTCCCAGTAAGAAATAGAAAATGCGCATACCAGTGAGGCAATCATACATTTCCACAGGCCAAGTAGAACCCGCCCGAGTTCTCCTGGATAGCGCATATTCCCGTACTTAGCGCAGTCACAAGACCCGAACATCCATGAACAAAAACATGACACGATGGTAATAGGTCAGCTTGGCTATAAGCCGCTGTGGACTGCGTATACCTCGTAGAGGTCCATGTTTTCCACCTGCCAGCTGGAGAGTTAATTTGGAACTATGGATAGCAATCGCAGCGTTTGCGCTGTAGTATTTTTTCTGTCACTTGTCTTTCAATTGAAATAAATGAAGAAGCAAGTGAAGTTAGGCTACTTTTATGTGTAGTTTCGTGATGACTTTGAACCAAAAGGAGGGGCGACAGACAGAGGGAGCGAGCTGAAAAAAATCTAAACGAAAGATGTCCACTTTTACCACCCACCTGAAATCGATAGTGTTGCATTCAAGAACCTCACACTGAACGTATAAAAACGGAACGCATGTGCCCAGAAAAGACACGACTCAAAGGAACCTGTTGCCGACTTTCCGTTGGAATAGCATTTTTGAAGACTCAACAATATTCTGCTGCCATCAAGTTCGCACTCGGAGCGCACAGAATTCGACGACAGTGAATCGTGTAAGTTGCAAAGTTTTTACATACATACACTTCACCAACGTCGTAATCACATATCCAATGTTCATCCATAGAACAATAGAATATATTATATTTGACTGATATAGCCACTCCTTTTGGTTTTCCTGTCCAACACAATCGTCTTACTTCTTGCAGGAAAATGTGAACACTTAAGTATTTGGACCTTGCAATTATTCCTTAGCTGGAAATTGCTTGCAAACTGTGTTTAATACTCTAGTCAACAGAGAGGATGATTATCAAATAATATCTGGCTACAAGTTCATCAGTCTCACTTTTAAGTTAGCACATCTTTATACCCATATCATTGAACTTTGTGAATTGTTTCCCAATTTGTTGTGTTTGCTAGGCTGGAAAGCCATGCAGGCTGAGAGGAAATGGCACATACTTTTGAGTATAATCATTATGCTCATTACTTCGAGTCAGTGCATGGACAGCAAGGAGGCGAAGCTGAAGGAGAGAAGAACACTGTTGGATTTAATCTTACAAGTGATTGGTGATAACCAACGGGACAAGCTCGCCTCCAGGCGCATCACCAGTGGCCTATACTCCATACCTCAAGACTTGAAATTTTCCTCGCGTGAAAAATCCTCATACTTTCCCAAGCAAGACAGAAGCAAACCGATAGGTAAGCAAGCGATATTATTTTTTTCATGGCATGTTCACAAATTCCTTGTAGGATTGTGTTAGACTTGCTAAGCTGCAGCCAAGAACCCCAAGGAAAGACACTGAGATATTGTTGTTTTTGACACATTTGAGCAACTTTTTAGAGGCTTCATCCACGCAGACATTACAGTGCTGTTTATGTTATTATTATATCTTCAGGAGACATGAATAGTTAATAGACACCCCACCCCACACGCTGATTGCAATTGTGTGTGTTTGTATGTGTGTGTGGTGTGTGCATAAGTATGTGTGTGTGTGTGTGTGTGTGTGTGTGTGTGTGTGTGTGTAAAGTCAATGGAGTGGAATCTAT
>JASCQY010000002.1:16945590-16957849 GCA_030264315.1 Sardinella tawilis
GGGCGGGGGCGCGGGGGGGGGGGGGGGGGGGGGGGTTGCTTTCAGCACTATCCCCTACTTTTGATGTCATGATTTCTAACCTGTTGCATGGCACAGATCCTAATGCAAGGATTTAAAAGCATTAATTTTAAATGCATGTCATGAACTTTTTCTTTGCACATTTGGCATAGCCTACTGTTCAATACACATCTAAGAAAAGCTCTTTTGAGTTGGTTTTACATAAAGCATCATATGACCTGATCTGTGAACAGCCTTAGGAATTCTGGATAGAAATATGTACTGCATACCACAGCTGTGGGGACGTTTTGAGCTTTTTTACAGTGTATTGCACAATTTTAACCCTCGTCAACAGCATGAAAGAGTTCTACCATGCACTGCATTTATGGAACACATTTCTGGGCACCACTGGTTGTATCATCACATGTTCTGGAAACAGATATGCAGGAATTGTATATTTTTACACCAGATAACCATATTGTTGCAAAACATAAATGGCTTGGTACCGTGTTATGCAGATGCTGCATCTTAATAAAAGGTCAAACTGTAGATAGATTTACCTTTTCAGCTTACAGTTTAAAACCAGATGTCAAAACAAATTTGAGGTCCAAGTCTCAGCATAGTGCAACTGGTTTCAGTAAGTTGAATGTGATTTTGGCTACGGCTTTTTAACAGAATGCATTGGTTTGTTGTTACCTTGTTGAGTCCATGTATTCTACAGGAGGTGAGCCAATTTGTGTGCAGGGAGACATTCAAGAAGTTGGACGTTTAAAGAGATAAAGGAAGATAGCATACATGTATGTTTTTATTTGGGTTTGGCATGTGAGGTGGTCAATATAGCCAGTTCTGCTCATTTGTTTGCATGATTTCTTTAACAGCTTGTAATGATGCTATGAATTAAAGCAATCATGGAACTGTCTCGTCACACTGAATCGCTGTTATTGACCCGCCCATCACAGCATGTGTGAAAGCTTTGATGTCACTTTGTATGCAAGAATTAGGACGGACTCTGAGGAGTTGCATAACAAAATAGACTATATGCTGCGTGGAACTTGGCCAACTGGAAATGTCAACACATCGTTGCATTAGCCAGAAAACTGTTATCATCATGTTCTTGCTACAGGACATGTCTGTCAGCTTGGTCATGTTTAAAAGGGATGTTGGTAGTTATATTTTGCCTCGTAATGATTTGATTATCAGCTTTCCATGGATTGTGAAGCAATATTAAAATTGAGTACAATGTAAAAGAAAATCCCAGAGGTTTTTATTAAGTTTCCCCACATGGTTTTGGTCATGAAAATGTTTATCTGCCAAAATGCCAAAGCAAACATGCTGAGCATTGTGTAAAAACGTCATAAATTGGGCTGAGAGATGGCCACTATAGTTTGATGACAGCACACAGCGCCCACATTCCCAGACATATAATTCTTTTCCTAATCCTGTTCAGTACATGCGTGAACAAACTGTACTGTGCCTTTCCTGTTTCCATTCAAAACTAGGTTTACAGTGCGACTAGTCATCAAGTCATCTACGTACTCTTACATAAGTCTTAGTGCGGGACGGGTACAGGGACAGGTTTTACGTGTGATGCTGGCAATTGACACATATGGCTCAGTGCATCATAATCGGCTGGCTAACTATAAACTGATTTGTGTTTCTCAGACTTGCCTCTGCAGTATACTTTGCATGTAATGACACAGCTTATCACAGATTCATACATCATATATAGAACCTGTTGGCCATCCCTCTGTCTGGGAGCTAAAATTAGCCGAGGCATGGAATTATGTCTCTGACACTGATAAGCATTACATTATTGTAAGCAATAATCTCCTTACTGAGCTAGCTCAAACACATCTGACAACCATTTTGCTCTGCTTGTGTGGACACTGTATTGGGGTCATCTTGGCTGCAGATTGCAAGTAATTATGGAAGACCTCAGTCATACATATTTGGTGTGTCTGAAGAGGAAGTGTAGATACAGTTGTGAAGTGACAGTTTTGACATGTTAATATTTACTGTGAAGAATCTGTTGACACAGACAACTATTGTCTTACTTATTATGTCATTATTCAGTACATAAATCAAACCATAATATTTGCACACTTCCCAGACTCATATCCTTATTGCCAAAATTGGGTTGTTGCCTGTTACTTAATGCTAACCTGATACTTTAAAATAACATTTGACTTTTTCTATGTTTTTCTACTGCGCTTAAGTGCAATGATAACAATGTTCAACTTGTTTTTTTTTCTTTTAGAGGTTGTCCCAAGAGACACAAGCCTGAAAGACAAGTTCATTAATCATTTTACAGGTAAGCAAAGGCTTCCAAATGAATACAGTAGCTTAGCTATAATATCCACATGGTAATCCCACAGATAAACGTGGAACAGTTTAAATGCTGGGAACAAGCAAGTTGAAAGCTAGCAGTTGTTAAGACATTTCCTCTGGAAACCTGCAAACAGAACAGGTTCCAAAGGGCCCTGGCAAGCATAGAGAAAGTTCTTTGGGGGCTCTTATGAAGCTGAAATACTTTACTTGTTCCAGCCGCGTCTATGTAAGAAAAGTACGTCTAAGCCTCTTATTTGTCTCAGGCTCTGTGTGTAAAACCAGACCAGGCAGCTGGAATTGGTGTGAAAATCCATTCTCCGGAAGCTCGCTCAAACAGGCTGCGAGTGCTTTGCAGAAATCATTAAGTCCCTTGCCCTCTTGTGATGCCATGCCATGCAGTTGCACCCTTTTCTTTCTGGGTCTGAGAGCATGCTAAATGAACATGTACATATTTTCCCAACGTAATCCAAGTCCACAAAGAGTATACACACAGAGCCTTCCATTCTTCATTTATCAAAGCTGCCTGCCATCTGTAAATAAAAGACACATACTTAAAACAAAAGTAAACGTTAACAAAAAGATGTGTCTTGTTTGTTATAGTGCATGCAAGTGAAATGTTGCAGTGGTCATCATAAATGGCCCACCTGTGTGTGATACATAAGAATGTGAATGAAGTTTTAAGCCTAATTAGGGTCTCTTTTTCTCAAGCAGGACCAGTGAAGTTCTCGTCCGAATGCAGAACACATTTTCAGAGACTTTATTACAATACAAGGGATTGCTCAAGACCAGCTTGTGAGTACACCAGAACTAAGACACTTTCTCATTCAAGTCTTATCATACAATCAGTCTTCGGCCTCCCCTCAAAACAGACCCAAACTAAGAAAATAATGTTGCCAATTTTGTTTGAGTAATATCAATAGAGATCACTGCTAAAGTGAGCATGAAATTTCCGTTGTTTTATTTGGTTTCATCATGGAAAGTTTACGAAGCGGCTGAAAACCTAATTGACCAAAAGTCGATTGTCATTCAAAAACAAGCTAACAAAAACCTCTGTGAACTTGGAGTGCTGGAACGGGCCAGATGTCTGTGCAGAAAGAGCAGCTGCAAATTTCCTCATAGGTCTGTAGGGATTCCCTCCATCACTAGGGTGCCAATGTACTCAATCAGGTGCTGTGGAGATGGTTTGCGTGTAGAGAAAATGTCTTATCTTGTTTTCAAGAGAAGAAGGAAAGTGAGTGTCTGTATAACATCCTGAAACGTAAAACATAAACATTCTCTGTTTACCCTATTGACCGTATCAGTCATGTTATTTAGTAGCCAATCCCTGAAACTGATAAAGCCAGAGTTGTAATACATACAATTACTTTTCATCACCTGTGATTTAAAAGCCATGTCATGACCTTTGTGACCTCCTAAATCCACTCGGTGATACTGTGCACTGTAAGCAACTTCTGTAGACTCACTTGCTAAATGTGTCAGGGCTGGCTGCCTTAAGCACTTACTGCATTGTGGATTATTTTCTTTAATAATCGGCCAAGGCTCAGTCACCACAGTTAGTCTTAGAGGACTGTATGTGTGGTCCTTTACATAACACACTTCGGAAATAACTTTCAAAATAAGGCATGTACTGTACGTTTATGGTCTCCTTAGACTGTAGTGCTGAAAGATGTGTACTGTACATATTCCACACTTGTTCACTTAGCGTACTAAGGAGAGGGTCACAAATGTATTTTCCCGCTTGCAACTGAATCTTAATGTTTCATCATTGCACTTCACTACATCATTATTCTACTGTGAATCAGGTTCATGAAAACAACTACATTTCGTTAATCAAACGTTTTCTGACAGGGACTCTGCATGCCTCAGTTCTGGTGTGGATCTGGCCTTCTTCTGGTGCAGAATCAGGGTCTCGTTGATTTATTAGTCATGTCAGAGACCCACCCAGTGTGCTTGATTCTCGCTGTTCACAGGTCTCACGGGTGCTGTCAGACATGGCTGGACCTCGCTGATATGTATCTGTTGGAGACTTTTTTTTGTCTTTTGTTTGAACATAGCCCTGTTCTGTTAAGCTATTTGCTCTCTTGGATCAAGCCCTCTGAAAATCTCTACAGGAAACGAGAGACACTCTTGTTTGTACAATAACTGTGGAAATGGTGTTTCCAAGTTTGCCTTTTGTGTCATGGGAGTATTGTGACCGGCAGAAATATTAGATAAACAACTGAGGCACCTGGAACACTAATTGTATGAACGTTTTAAGCAGTGCTAGTTCCACAGAACCAGACACCACGGAGCCTTTCTGCTTTTTAATATTCTGTTCGTTTTTTTTTAGTGTGTATTTAGCTCTCTGTACCAAAGAGACCCCATGGCTAAAATTCAGCTCCCTTCATTTTTAGTGTTCTGGTGCCTATTGAAAGCCATTGGCCACAGAATTGGCAAACCACTCTCAAGTGAAAAGGGAAAAGAGAGAGTGACAGCATTTCTTGGATCACAAGACAGTAACAAAGAGAATGATGGGTGGGACAAATTTCTTCTGAATCTGAGTCACACTTTACATTGCACATTCTTCCTTCATGATGAAGCGTTATGAACTTTGCCATGCCAAGAATCTCACCTTATTCAGCAAATAATGTATGGCTCACTTCCCTTTCCCTTTTGTCCTACATTTAGTGCGTTATCAGGCCACCCATCGAGTTCAAACACGGTCTTAGAAACTGACCTCAAGATGTTACTAGCAGTTTGGTATTCCAGTTAAAAAATAAGCCAGTACTGCAGAAAAAAAGAAAATGAATGATGTGTGGGAACTAACCTTTTTTTTTGTCATTCACAGATTACAAAAGATGTGCAAGATTGCTAACGCGGCTAGCATTGAGTCCGCTCTGTACACAGTCATAAATGTTGCATGTAAGTATCAGAAAGACATTCTCTATATGCCATTGCATACACAAATGAAACAAATGAAATCTTCAGACCTGAGACATTTTAAACCTGAAAACATTGGGTGTAGTTCCAATTTGAAATGCTTTTGTCCAGATTTTGCCGTATAATTTCTCTTTTGTCTTAAAATGATCAAGCTTCTCAGTGATTGAAAGAGCCAAAACACTACATCACAAGTTAGCTGATAACCTTGCATTTAGAGGTCCATTCTTGTTGTTAGTTCTGTGAGTAATTATCACGAACTTGGTGAAATCTTAAGAGCACTGAATGAATTGCATGTTATATCACTTTATTAAGAGCCATGTGTAAACTGTTTTTTGTTTGCTTCTTCGCTTTAATTACAGCTTATCCACCATAAATACAAATCAGAGTTACTATTAAGTACAGGCTGATACATTGCCTTTCAAGAAGTAACCCTCACCGCTAAAGCAGTTTCACATGGACACACGTCTTCCTATTTATAACTGGAACCAGCTCTTTACCCTTTGCCAAATGCCTTAATTGCAGTTCAGAATAGCAAATGAGTGTTATCAGTTGGCCAAGTAAAATAGCATGCATCTTTTAGATGAATCCCATTTTGAGACTTTTAGATGAATCCCATTTTGTCAGAAAAAGTAGAACAGGGTTCCCATTCGGAATGCCGTTCCCAGAAGCAGCACTTGAACATTATCTCTCATAAGCTCTTCATTACTTATACTCTTAAAGATAAGCATTTGATTGGCTGCTGGGGTGCAAGAGCATAATACTGATTCCTATTATTACTTCAAACCCACAGAGCTAGTGCTCCTGTAGAACTTTGTCCATGCACAGGCAGCTGATTACTGCGGAGCTCTGTGGAGAAGTGGGTTGGCTAGTTATCAGTAAGTGGTCTGATGGCATGCTGGGCAGGTTCTCTCTGATGGCCAACAGCACTGCAAAGGTCACTTAGAGAAATGTATTTCCTTTTCTTTATGCTACTTTCTCAAGAAATCATGATCTGATCCACATTGAGTATAAGTAATGTTTAAACTGCAGATAACAGCGGTCTGGTTACTATGTGGGTGTGGTAAATACACAGGGGCAGTCAACAGTTGTTTTGTTTGTTTGTTTGTTTGTTTGTTTGTTTGTTTTTGGCATAAAACACTGACACACTGAGGTACATAGGGAAATTACTGTATGTTGTGTTGCAAGGTTTGAGAAATCCTGTGCTTGTGCTTGTGCTAAACAGGTTCAAGACTGATGGAAGAAGGGACTGGTTTTTCTTCAAGGAAGTGCCTTCAGATGCCAACATTTAACTGTTGTCATACCTGCATTCAAATTGTATTAGTTTTTCTATTGTTGTTCCATTTTATTTTTACTGTCATGATTGATGTTAATATTCAAATGCTTTTAAAATATAGTTTTATTGAGCACTTTTGCTTTTTTATATCATGGATCTTTGAAAATATTAATTTAACATTCAGTCCACTATTTATTGAAATGTTATGTAAATAGAAGTTTGTGATTATGACAGAAATATACTATTTAATTAACTCATCAAACTTGTTTTCCTTAAATGTGCTGTACATTTTTTTGTGTCCCTACACACTTTGATTTCAACATTATTTGCTCTGCGAATTCCGACAATGACCAACCCTGGTCTCATATCTGTGTATGTTGCTGTCTTTTGATTTCTTTGGCACTTACAGAGCTGGTTTTAAATAATGAAGATGTATAATGTGCTAATTGGAGACTGGTTGGAGATAATGCACTGAGATTTTTCAACAATAAAGGACATATTCGTGCACATTCCATTTCATACAGCCCTCCGTACTCATTATATTTTCGTTCTCCAAAAGGATAAACATCCTTTGTAAACTCTCGTGTCCAACATTCCCTGGACTGTAATGCCTTAGTTGCAACATCTTCTAAGGCTATTTGTTTTTCCTCTGTTTTTTTTTTTTTTTTTTTTTTTTTTTTTTTACCATTTGTTGCATCAAGATGCCAAACGAGGGAATACTGTGTGGGATGGAATACTGTGAAATCAGCTGAGAAAGAAAATGAAACTGTCCATGAATGTACACAGAGTGGCCTGGACAGAGAAAACTCTTGTCAAGTCTTGGTTAAACTATTTTTCTACGACAGCTTCACTTTCTAACATATCACTTGACACCTTTAGCAGACATGTGTTCTTGTCCGGTTTTGGCTAGTTGTGGGTGAAAATCCTGAATTCTTTCAATACCGATCAACCTCATTTGAAGATGGGAATGAGGAGAATTATACTCTTCATTATGAGCCGTAGTTGAATTCAGCTTTTTCTCGGGATTTCAAAACAGCGGGCAAAAAACATTCTCCAGGGACCACAAACTCTCAAAGTTTCTCAACCATCTCTCTCTCTCTAACACACTCACACACACTAAAACAACTTTTCAACTCTGACCCTGTGTGCCTCAGGAATTTTCTCATTCTAACAACAATTACACGGTTTTAATTGTCTGATAAATAGTTTAATGAAGCAATATTTTCATATTTCTCTGTGCACAGAGAATTTGTTTAAACAAATTTGAAACAGAACACTTCCTGATATTTTAATAATGTTGTCCCTCATCTGAACTGCAACATAGTCATATCCAAGCGCTGAAGAAAATGTGTCTTGCATGTTGCATAATCGTGTTCCCAGAACCACCAGTTGATTTTTAATATAGGAGAATATTAATTAATACTGTCAGTCATCCCTGATTCATATACACTTCATATGATCCAGCTCCAGGAATCTCTCACTTTTGCATTATTGTTTTCTATCCTATTGCACATGAGTCATCTGCCTTTGCCTCTCCAATCAAATGAGCCTCTGGTTGAACCACCACAGCTCTTCAACTGAGCTATCGAACTTTGCATACAAATGTTTACGGACATTTTATTGGCCAATGCATTTTTGAATGTGCTTATTGTTTGGTGATTTGAAACTGGCTGTGGGCTGTGGACTGGTGTATATGAATTTGAAGCATAAAGGGGCTTAGGCCTACATGTATTTCTCAATCATTAATAACCTATGGTGCAAGATCAGAGACACCAGTGTGATGTGTGAAACATTTAATCATTAAATAAACAGAAGTGTTAGTGTTCATGTAAATGTGTTAATGATTTAGTGGCAGCAGGTCTGTAGCTCATTAATGTCCACGTTTCAGTTAAGAGACAGTTTGTTAACGTGATATAGCCAGAACAATGCAAAAGAAAAAAAGACAAAAAGCCACATGGCTTCACATATCTCTGGATAATTTGTTGGATTTTCATATCAATGGAGATGTCAAAATAGCTGTGGGGAATATGACTTGATTGTTGTTTGGGGACAGACATAAACACACATCTCAAGCCCCTCATCACATAAGAATATCACTGGATTAGCAAACTCTTAAACAAACAACAGGCTCGCCAGAGCCCCACATGTCAAATGTTCTCACGCCAGCATGTCTCAGTAGACTCCTCCGAGTGATTTAAATCACCAGGAGGAAAGGATACAGGGATGATCGTTAATCTTCTCTGTTCTGCTCCCCTGCAAGTACAAGGCTGCTAACGTCTTAAGTGCTGTTTTAAGGATGACATGCAGGTCACAATGAACAGTGACTCATTCCTTTAGCAAGCGTGTAACTTCAGGTTTTTAAGTGTTTTTTTTTTTTTTCCCTGATCTCATCAGCTTTCTAAACTTGCCTCTATGGCATGTGCATGAAAATTAAGAATCTTTCATTTGGAAGATGCTTTTGACCAAGATCACGTAAAGTACTGTACACATACTGTAAAGTAATGTGCAATAAGTGAAAGTCAGGCACGTTATGTTAGAGGTGCTTGAAAAAAGAAATGCTTCTGGTTTGAGAGAAGACAGATCAATCATGCCCCTACTCTGAATATAGCTTTGAGTTTGCATGGTGTTCTACAGAGACAAAGAACATTAATGTCCTCACTGACAAAATGCTATCCTAAGATGGAGGATAAGATGACCAGGTGACATGTGACATCACATCTATGGTGTAAGACCAGTGTCTTGGCTTGCTTCTGATTACGCCAGTTTCAGTGAGCAGTAGTGTTAGTGTATTGGTTCGTGTAGCCTAGTGTGTTGGAATGAGACTACATTTTGGCCCATTTAACTCAGAAAAAACACCATCATTCAAATTCCTCTGTAATTTCACTGTAGGCCATTTATCAATAGGAAGACGTGGGACAACATTGCTACAAAAAAAAAAAACAACTCTGCGTGAGGTCGAGAATGGAAGTTCTATCCTTGCAATAAAAGGTTTATCCTAGAAGGTTTGACCTAGAATCTACTATCAATCATTTATATGAAAGGCTGCAACAGTCCCTAATGTCACACTATGGGAAAATGCCTTGGTCATAAACATAATCTATATAAATACAAACAAGGATGGACCTTCCTCAACAACTACTGCTTAACATTAAGATGTCATCATGATATAATGGAGCATAAGGAATAAGACTTTTTTTTCAAAAAAAAAAAAAGGAATAATATAATTTTACAGGATATAGATTAAAGGGGAAATCATTTGTTATTAGGCTATGTGGTATACCTTATACAGTTAAACATACCCATTTTTATTTTGTGTAGTGTTACAGCTCTTAGTAAGTAAATGGAAACTTCACAGTATATGACAATGTGGAGTAAAAACGCTACATTTTGATAGGACTTCTCAACAGTATTGTGGTTAAGATTTAGTATTATAATACTTTTAGGGATTGATTTTCTTTTTTACCACATATCACAAACATCTCCAGAGACACATCAAGGGAAAATGTTTACAGCATTATAAAAAAAGGGGGCAAACTTACTCTGTCCCAGAGGATAATAAACGTCAGCTGCCTGAACCATTCACAAAATACTTCCCCATTCTCGAAAACACCATCAGAATACACCCCACGCATCAGAGGCTGCAGTTCATTCACATCACAGCTTTTATGTGCGTCTGTGGACAAACCCTTCAGACACATATTCTATAATCTAGGGGTATTGCAACAGCCTAGATTAAAGAGTAAAGGACAAGGATTCTATGGCCGTTGTTTAAGATTCTCTCCGATCATCAGCCAGCCTTTTACAGTCACAGATTTTTTTATCATAGTTACCGGTAATACTGCACTCTGCATTTTGTACTTGTCTGACTGTACTTTGTGTCCTCCTGGAAAGATATGGGCAAAGCAGCCTCAATTTTATCAATGATTGTAGAAATACTACTAATGATGATGATGAGGGTGATGATGGTGATAGTGGTGGTGGTGAGGTATACCATCTCATAGAGGTTTATAATAGTCGGAGTGTCTGAACCCATTCTTCTGTGAAACAATTAAGAAGCTAAAATGTGCAGGGCTGAGCCTGAGTGATAGCTCTAACAAGATTACTTAGCTATAAATAAAGGGGGGTCCGCAGAGGCATCGCCGGTGATAGTTTTGCTCGGGTGGGCAAGGACACCCGATCCTAATCGGAGCAGGATATCACTCCCGGCGAAGACAAACAGTGGAGATTAAGAGAGGAGACAGAGGATGCACCGGGGACGGCATGTGGGAGGGTACTAACACAATTACACACACAAGCAACAACAAATCCTCCAGCTACCACAGAGATGCCCTGCAAAAGGAAGACAAGGAAAGCCAGGTCATCCCCCCTTCACCTGGCCCAGCAGCGATTGAGTGTGCAAGAGTCTGTGTGTGTGTGTGTGTGAGAGAGAGAGCGAGTGAGATATAAAGTGTGTGTGTGTGTGTATGGATGTGAGTGTGTATGAATGTGTGTGAGAAAGAGAGAGTGAGAGAAACAGAAACAATCATACTGTAGAGAAAGTGTGTGTGTGTGTTTGTGTGTGTGTGTGGAGATGTGTGCATATTAGTGAGAGTTTGTCTGTGTTCAGTTCTTTGTCACTGAAGCGGGGAGCCCTCGGCACGACGCAACGGAAGGGAAAGGAAGGGAAAGACAAAGAGGCTGGTCTTTACCCGCTGCTCAGACGGGTGCTTATTGCTCTGATTACCCTGCCGATGACTCATCCTCAGAATGCACAAGTCTGGGTCCGTCAAGTTTAGGAAATTTGCGAGTCTGTCTGCAGTCTTGGCACATTCTCTTTTTCATCCACCCTTGAAACACAAGGACATGCTTGTAATCTCTTGCTTCTTTTTCCCCCAATTGTTTAGGGGCAGCCTGATATCACAACGTCTGATCATGTCAGTGTGTCTCTCTGTGATTCACAGGCAACTTTTTATACTCAACACAATACCAGGAAAGAGAAATAGTCTAGGTTTATGTAGTTGATGATAGCCACAAATCTACATGGACCATATCATGCATTATTTCTTCAAAAAGTCAATCGACTGGGTTGCATGAATATTCTTTGGTCTGACGAATGAGTGCCTTATTCTTGGAGATATGCTCTGGCTTAAATCACTTAGCCTGCCTTAGGGGAAAACTGAGCAAAAATAAACGTTTTAATCCTATTTGACAAAGCTCAAGGGTGCATATGAGTAAGTACTCTTATTTATAGACAAACGATATAGTATCTTTAATGCCCACACACAGTACACTCTTCGAAAGACCCTTGATCCATTTTGTAATGTCTTATGATTTATTCATCAGCAATGTGACTAAGAGATGAGATGACTTGCCTAGAACCTTGGACTCACTTCATATTTCTCAAAGCCAAATCATTTCATTCCACTTTCACTGCATCAAAAAGCATGAATGAAAGTGAAATGTACTGGACTGTGTGTTAATACCAGTAAGTGAAAAGCTGGATTGCTGCTCAGAGAGACCAACGATGTGCTTTGTGAATCGAGCCAAAAATCACCAATGTCAAGGGAGAGAGTTCAATGTCCAGCATTTGCATTCCGCATCAAAGTTAAGAGTTTGCAGATGTGACTGATGCAAAGATTTCCTGCTGCAATATGACTAAGTGCTTACTTGTGCTACACTTGCTTCAGTGATAGTTTCGCATGAATGAGGCCGAAAGGGGGAAGGGGGGTGGCGGGGGGGGGGGGGGGGGGTTGAAAATAAGCA
>JASCQY010000002.1:16957949-16990089 GCA_030264315.1 Sardinella tawilis
CCCCCCCCCCCCCCCCCCCCCCCCCCCCCCCCCCCCCCCCCCCCCCCCCCCCCCCCCCCCCCCCCCCCCCCCCATGACAGTAAGCAGTGGATGCTCAATCCATTTCGCCATCTAATAGCACTATGAATGAGGCAGATTATAGTGGCTGGCTGAGGTCCTCAGGGTTGATGGATGCTCATTTGTGAGGGTGCATACAAAGAGATGGCTGAACGGTGACTTCCTCCGCCACAGATAAAGGCGAAAGCTCTTCATCTGACATGGTTCCAGTTGCTCGCTCTTTGATCCCTGGCATGCTGGCACTGGGACTCGCTCTTTCCACCTCTTCATGCCACCAGCACCCAGCGAGTGTGTGGCATGAATTAAAGAAATCTGCCAACACGTTTCATTTTCAAGCGCTGCACGGTACTGGCACTGCCATACACCTACCTACCCAGCCTCCCCACAATGCAGACTGGAGAAAAAAATACTGAATTCATTTTTTATGGTCTTGGAGACACTAGAACAGAGAGATATGAAATTACTTGGAGGAGTGGAGCAGTTTTTGTTCTTTTAGCTGAATTCTATTACTGAGGAGGAAATAAAGAAAAAACAGACTTGAGGAAAAAGTTCTGAAGTACTGAATTACTGAACACATGGTGCACTCCTTACAAAATGTACTACACTATGTATAAACTGGACCACTACTGAATTGAGGTTCAGTGCAAACTCATTAGCAATATACCTTGAGACATTCAAAAACATTAAATAGATAGAAAATATTCTTTTTCTTCAGAGTTAGAAACATTTTCTATCACACTGTTGACTGTGTATGAATGAACTCAGTAATGTAAATAGTTTCAGCACCGCCAGACACAGTGTGAAACTGATACGCTATCTCATTGAGAAGTCGGGTCCTGGCACCTCGTGATAGTGTGATATTGGAGAGTGTGGGTGGATTGGGCTCTGTTATGAAGGCTCCAAAAATACAACAGCAGATGGCCCTTGCCTGAGCACTGCTGTTCAGCTTGCTGTGCATCTGATCACATCAGGATCACCCTGACCTGAAGGTTTTTTTTTTTTATTGCTTAACCACTGCTGATGATTTTTTGGAGACCGCTTACTCCTTTAGTGCTGTTAGCCAACTATAGACCACTGGACTGACATGGAACAATTCTCAAAAGTTCGATTGAGAGTGGGTCTGATTTTCAAGGGCTGTAACAAGCAGTGCAGACAGCACACAACAGTCATCTGTCTATCATCATGTTAATCCTGTTGAATGCTATTGATTTCTGTGTTTGGAAGGCTCAAATCCAAATATCACCAGAGGTTTGTCTTGGTCCACCCATTCTACTTTTACTACATTTTTAGCTGGGTATCAAACGAGTGAGTTTTGGGCATCATATGTTCCTAACGTGAATAAGTCACCTTTGATCAAGTGTGCACAGTAGAAGAAATAGTACTTGTAAGTAAGTGTGATGCTTGCTTACAGTGTACTGCTCCTCATTTCAGCATGCCTAACTGGTTGGGGAATTGTTATTGGGGAGGAAGAAACGCTGAAAGAAAGCAACAGCAAACAGTGCTGTTCCTTTGCATGTTTATTTGGACGTCCAGACTGGCTGAATGCCAGCTTTTTGCAAGGAAACAGTGGATTAGGGAGGGTAGAATAATTGACATAATTCCCTTTGAACTATAAGCTCTAGTTTTTAGTGTATAGATTGTGGAAAATGTGGCAGAGTCAAAAGTACTTAGAGCCCTAACTAAGCTGGCATGAGCCTCACTTGAAATACGGGATACTAATTTCATCTGTGGAAATAATTGAAATTATTCTGTCTTTGTCTTTGTGTGAGCTGTCTGTACAGTACAGAGACATTCATGAGTTACTGTAAGCTGTTCTTGGAGGTAAACCATTTACTATGTAAATTTTGTGATGTTACAAGTATAAATTAATGATCCACCAAGGTAATAATAATCCATTCTCCATTTTTAGGTAATGATCAAATTCAAGTTAACATTAATCCGATATTGCTACATTGCACAGTGGTTTGACGCAAGTTGTAGATTATTCTCATGGATGCACACGCTGAGCGCCTATGTGTTGTCCCAGGAGGAAATAAGATGAGCAAATCATTTATCTGTTTAATAATTTATATATTGAAAACGTGAACATATTTTTTCATATGTAAAGCCATTTATTAGTTCATTCATAAAACAAATACAATGCAAGCATGTCAGGTATCAGAACCTGTTATTCTCTGTTTGAGATGTTGCACTCATCTTTTTGATGATATTGTATGTCAGAGAAGTCTTTTCAATAAAATGTGAACCAAGTGGAGTGACAGCTACTCAAAGTGATCCTACTCCCACCATGGGCACTGAACAGCACGCGGGAGGTGAAGCACTATTTAGTTGGGCCTGATCTCTCACCATAAGATGACATGCTAGCAAAATACAGAGAGGATTCCTGCGACAGCTTCAGACACACATCAGATTATCTGACCTGTGAGCCCACACAGGACCACAAACACCAAACCACAAAAATGTAGGGCTTTGAGTCTGCGTCCTATCAAAATGCCATTAGATGTCAATACATTAGTTATGTAGAAGGTGTGGGACTAAGCTGGACAAAATCCACAAATGGAACAGTGGAAGGTCAAGTACCCTGACTTCGAATGACTTCTGTGAGCTATGTGGAGAAGAAAACAAGTTCAAATCAGCAAATTTCCAATCCACTGGTAATTACGCCCCAAAATGTATTCCAGAAAAGCAGGGGATCGTAAAAACAAAATAAAAAAAAACCCAAATGCTTGCATAACCGCAAAAAACAAGTCCTGAATTTTGTAATTTTTTTTTAACTTTTTTTTTTTCAGAGCAAACTCTCCTCCTGTCAAGTATTAAAGCATAGGGAGCCAGCTCACGTTATACACCCAAAGTCCAGCAACATTCTCTGGCCCAGCTCCAAGCACCACTCCACTGGCCGTGTCTCCCACTAACATCTGTGTGGCTGTAAAGTCAGACAATAAATTAGGCATAGGATTTACGCATTTTAGACTAATAGGTGCAGCAGCATGCTTACGCAGGGTGGTGGCTGCATTCAGGTATCCCTAGGTAATAATGACCAATGTTCAGGCCAAACACAGCCTCGAGTCCTCAAGCACATTTTTATATCTCTGCATACAAACTTAAGAGTTTAAAAAATGTAATGTATAAGTTAGTGACATTCACCAGCCATTCAATAGCAAATCTGCATTTTCTGTCAGGAATCTACCAGCTGCCAACCAGATCTACCAGCCACCTCTTAGTGGTACAGCTTCCACAGAGTACACAAAGTAGTCTGCACTATAGGCAAACACACGGGGTGGGTGTGGGCGTCAGACGCGAAACACACAAGACCACTTCCCCAACCATGCCACAGTCACAGAAAGTTTGACAGTGCTTGGGTCTATGGTCTCCTAGTGCTTGGATTTTTGTGGATGAATTCAGGGCCAAAATTGGGAGTGTCCCCTTCCTTATCCTTTTCAAAGGCTGGCAGGACTAAAAGGTCTGTGGAGGAGTTGTACTGAGGTATCAATATGAAGTACATGGACCAAACCAACATGACAGATGGAGGATGTGACCACAGATGCACAACAGTGGAAACAATGAATGCCATGACTTCCACCCATCACAGCAGTACACTGGCTAACATCTGACATGTGAACCCCTGCAGATTTTACTAATTGACTTGGCTCACATCACATTTGATACACTTTAGATGACAGGTCTCAGATGCTCAAAAGAAAAACATGATTCTGAAGTACTGAGATTTACGCATTTCAGACATGTTCCCATGCCAACTCAACAGAAAACCATGGGTGTATTCAGGTGGAAAACGGGTTCTATAGATAGCGGAAGTCCAACGCCGTACCTCCGTCCTCCATCTCCTGCAGTACAGGCAACTTCTCGCACGACACGCTCAGCTGATAAATGCCGTCAGTAGTGAGCATGAAAAGAATCGGTTAGGCCACGCAATCATCTTTCACCTCAGGAAGGACGGCTATTACTCACAACATGGCTAATGGCCTTCACTAAGGCTCCTGTCTTAGCTTGTTATTCGGTCTCCCCACTGTGCGTCTAATGCAAAATTGAGCCAATGGGGGGGAAGGGGGGCGTTGGGAGGAAAATGTCCGACACACATCTCAAGGTCTCAGCCCACTTTTGGCCGAGACGAGATGTGAAGCCTCCCCTACGTCAAGAGATAAGAGGGGTAGGGGTGAGAGGGGTGCAAAGAGAACATGGGGGAATGACTCAGACATCATGTCCTCTTGGAAACATTTCCAACAGCTGGCTTGAAGCACTTTGGCTGTAAAATCTACATGAATATCATACCCCCCAAAATATTGCCAACAATTTATGGCGTTAACAGTCTGCGCACATCAACTTTAACATCTGCTCTTTAGTCATTTGTTGCAAGAATGGGAATGTATGACGTGGCACTACCTTACCCTCCCGCTGTGGGTTTAGCAAACGGATTGGAAATATGCTCCAGTACATACATCTGCAAAAGCAGAAAAGAACACTGATCAATAAGAGAATCCATGCCCTCGACGCTGATACTGCACAGAACCCCACTCACATAGAACCTTTTTGAAAAACATACCTCTGGAAGGCCTCTGGTACTTTAATAAATAGGCTAACATCATACATACACAGATGTATAGGCACATCAAGGACAAACATTACTGAGGCATAATGAATGTTAACAATGTTATGAGACAATGGGCAAATCCATTAGAAAGGTCTGACCAGACAGTAAATGACCAGACAGTTATTAAAAAAAACTTCATTTCTTTTAGGTATAGGCCCATAAAAAAGGCTTGGTTTTCCTGCACATTGTAAATGTTGATGTTAAGGTGATCGGGTGTAATCATGTTAAGGAAAGGACAGGGTCCTGATGGTACAGCTTGATGACATCATAAATAACATCTGTTCTCTAGAGTCCTGTGTCTCCCTCTACTATGGACAACAAAACTTTAAACATTAAAACTTTACTTTGTTTGTTTGTTTTTTCTTTAAAATAATGGATTAGTAATCTGAATAAGTCTGCAGTTGATGTGAATGAGTAGTTATATGTATGTTCATCACACATGCACTTTGTCATACAATAATATGTCCAGAGAATAATTGAATCTATTTGTCATGTGGATGAGCTGTGAATGTGTGGAATGAACTCTGTTAAGTTGTCTCTTTGAATGTGTTGAAATGTCTCCTCAAAGTATAGGCTCTGTATCATTCCAGTCGACCACTGCATTCCTCCATCTACGGATTAAAACAGAGGAGACACGCTTATTGAAATGAAAAGCCAAATCAAATACAACGATTTGCTGCTCTAACAGGATCGCTTACTTATGGGCCATTGATTTGATGTGGATATGAGAATTAAGCCTGATCTGTAATTATGTTCCTTTTATTTAGGCGTGTTAAGCTAATCAATAAATCCTTAGACAGAGTGCTGCATCATCTCAAACAGCCCTGCTTAGTAGTTCAGTGGCTTCAAAGCAGCTTCTTTGGATTTCCCAGAAAACTAGTATTACACTCCTAAATGTTGGTTTGCCTCAAAGCAGCTTGATCAGCTGCCATATAGTTTGGTGTGAGTGGGTGAAAATCACTGGTCTGTGGTCAGTGTCCTCACCTAGTCCTTATGCAATGCTCCAGAGGAGGAATTAGATCACTGTCCACACAGTCTCCGCCGGCGGCCATCTTTGACATGCCTGTCGCTGATAGCAGGAGGTAGATAAACGAAAATAAATGCAGCCATAATCACTAACTGAGCACCATAACTACTAACATAACTGGGCTAAAATAAGATCAAAGCGATCAAGATTTGGCAATCCCATTTTTTGCTATGCGGAATCAAGGATTACTTTGCTGGGCCCTGATCACAGATAAGTACCATGACCGATAACTGGATTTTCAGATATAGTCAGAAATTTTGATGGTAAATAAATAGCCCATACTGTAAGTGCTCTCACTTGAAGCATCCAATCATTATGTACTGAGTGCAGCCATTCTGCTGCCAGGTTTGGTGAGGTTTAATAGTTTGACATGTTTTTGCTGTTGTTTTCTTTTGGGTCGGAATAAAGTCTGGCATTGTCGCAATCACACGATTGATGTTGTTTGATTGATGATTTTCTATCGTGGCATCAGTGCATACAGTATCTGTCAATGAGAGCTTCCAGAAAATGAGGATTTCAGCCAAACATTACAAAAAAACTGCCAAATGTTGGAATTTGTAATTGCACATCCTTCCTTTCTTGAATAGAACACAACCTTTCTTTAGTAATTTAACACACCGGAGGAGCTATATATGTACATTGGGCAATGCGAGCCAACAACCCATGCAACTACATTCCCTGATACAAAAAAAAGAAGAGACGAGGGATAATTGTACTGAAATGGACAGGCACACCAGATGGACTTACAGACAGTCAAGCGTATTTGCTCTTGCTGGTTGGCCAGGCCATCATAGTAGTAGAGGTCAAAGATCACACCCTCCATCAGGTCAGCAGTTGTGTTCTTGTTCAGGGAGAAAAGCACACTGAAGTGGCTCTCACTGCATACAACCCAGATTGGATACCTGGGGCGCTTCAGATAATCCCCAACCTTTAAAATTCGAAACATATTTTAAACAAACTTGAAATGTTTACCATACACATCTAAATCAATCTAATGCAATGTTGTATAAACACGCACTTGCATTACAATGTAGTCCGTATTGGTCAATGTCTAATAACACTACAAACTGCATACTGGCCACAAGGTGGTGCTTTAGCATGATACCCTCGTATTCTCCAGGGGATTCAGTGAATTTTTCAAACAATCCCAGACGATTATGAACAATCCCCCTTCTCCATCAACATTTATTTAAGTCATGAATCTCTTTAGTGTTTATACCTTACAGATATTGAAATGTTCAAACAGGGAGAGCAAGCCAATATCACTGCGGCAGGAGATTCCTTTCAGCAAGGTGAACATGCCATTCCCTGACTCCAGCGTCATCTCATCGTTAAAGACATTGGAAACGGCCCTGCCACACAGCAGGAGATTAACCAGCTCCTAGAACCAAAAAATGACTTTGTTCATAGCTCATGTCTCAGATCATCACTAGTCTCTCTGAGAAGGGATCAGTGGATGTGTCAGCGTTGGCTGCTCTTGACATTTCAGGGAAATCTCGGCATGTCACAATTTCACAAACCTGTGTGCAGTATCCATGGGCCCCTATGAGAGTGGTGGTGGGCACATCCATATCACTGCGCAGACTGGAGAACGGATGCAGACAGAGTAAAAAAGAAATAAATGCACATTGTGTGATTTAGGGATAAAAGTTATAGATTTATTTGCTTGTACGTCAGTTATAAGGCTAGAAGGTATTACAAGTTTACCAATAAATTTGATAGTCTGGCAATAACCATATACTGTAAGAGATTTCACATGGTACAATATACCGATAACAGTGAGATCCATATTGCAATTTTAAAGTGCCTGTCTGTGCCATTCTTTGACACACAAACATGAACTCAAGGAACATACCATTACATCACTTTTTAAAAATGCAGCTACTGCAAGAGAAATGACTGTGGAGACAGCATACAAGAGCAGCGTGGTATGCCGTTTGTCAACAGTTCATTCTTTTGCATAGACATTGCTTTCTTTCAGACATTCCTTGAGTTAGCAGATGCCTTTAATGAAAACCAATAGAGAAGGGGAATGCCTGGAGTACACTGAGATCCTAAACTCCTTGGGGATCTTACCATTGCGAATGCACTAACTATATACCCTTCAAAGCATTCAATCCTAAGCATGCTGTGAACACTCATTCATGAATACACAACTCTGACCAATTCGCCTTATAAAGTGCTCCAACATTACCTTACCTTTCGAATGATCTGGAGAGGATGGCAGAGACCGTGAGTAGGATACACCCAAATGGACCCCACTCAAACTACAGCAAAACATAGCAAAGAAACTGGTCAGAGAAGGGGCAAGACATGGTAGAATAATTGCACTCAAAATGCATGTAGAAAAAGAGACAACAAACATAACTGAGATGTCAAAGATGACAATATGCCATCAAGTGTATGTGTGTGTGTGTGTGTGTGTGTGTGTGTGTGTGTGTGTGTGTGTGTCATTAAAATATCCTGAATGGTTTACCTGGAATATGTGCTGCTCCACAAATGACCTGAGCTCTTCCAAACTGTTAAACGTACTGCAAGTAATCTGCAAAATTACAGATGGAGACACAAGCACAACATTGAGACAAATTTATAATAGCCTAATGGGACTGCATTCATTAAAAGTAAACACCAGTCAGGTGCATAAACTCCCACTGCATTGCAAATGTTTTATATGAATGTGAGCTTGTTGGATCTAAATGACTCACCATCTCCAGAACTCCATCTGATTTGTAGTGTCTCACTGAACTGAACTGACTTCTTTTGGAGTTTCTGCAATGATCAAGTACACAGTCACAGAATGACAACGCAGGGGGACCAAATGCAATCCTTCTCATAATTTAATTTATTTCTCGCTCACATGCAAACTGTTGTCTATTGCCAACAATCTTACATCGCCACAATGGCTTTTTTTCTGTCTCCCGCTCGCCATAGGATGTCTGCAATAGCCAAAGCAAGGCATTGAGTCCTTTTTGATTGTGATGGTTGCATTCGCCTGCAGAGAATTTCAGAATTAAGAGGAGGACAGGTCATTATCTTTTCAGTGACACTTTCTCCCTGTCCAACTGTGCCTGTGATGGCATGACTTACTGAAACAGAGAGTCACAGTCTGTGTCATCAAACAGCAGGTTCTGCAGAACGCAAGCTTGCACAGAGGCCAACACTCCACAAGGACCTCCCTACAGAACACATAGATAGATTGATTGATTGATTGATAGGTCTTTGCTATGCAGAGTAACAAACCAGTGTTACATTACTTATGAAATGTTCATTGTAACCTTATTATAATTTTTTAAGAAGATGTATCATGAATGACAGCTGATGTATAAATGAATCACTGCTTCAAACATTATGACTGACAGTCAGGCAGCTGGCTCATAACTAATGAGTAGTAATAATGTGAGAAGATTGCATGCAGCAACACTCTCTCTCTGTCTCTTGGATATGAGCCTACATGTAACTTCAGGCCACACCTTTTTCTGTACAATCCCATATCTTAAACTGGGCTTATCCGAAAAGCCGAAACTCTGACACTTCCATTCTTCACCGAAGAAACTGACTGGGGAACCAAGGAGGAGCTCTTTCAAGGCCTGCAAGAAATTACAGACGAATAAATATATCACTAGAAAATGCGAAAAGCAACCAAAAAACATCCTCTGAAGATCCTGGCCAAGGACTCTCTTACAGTGGCAGTGGGAAGATCTATTGGATGCGAGTCAAAAGTGTGTTGAGGCACAGAATGATTGAGAGGCGGTCTAGCGAGACCACACAGTTCCTCTTCGTCGTCATCGATGTCATCTGAAGTGGAAAAGACAGATAACGCTCAGAAATAAAAATCAAAAGAAAACTTTACGTCCAATGAAATAAACATCCCGTCCTTCAAACAAAAGATCACACAGAAGTTGATGCTTTGAATTCGAGGTGATATAGGAGTCCATATATGACAGAATTTTAACTAAGCTATTATCAATCTTTAGCACTGCTGTGTGAACTCATTTAAATTCATTACTAATTCAAACCAACAAACCAGGGCTGCGTTTCCCAAAACATCTACGATGTTCGTAAATGCTACGATGGTCGTAACGTATGCCATTTACTATACCTTAAGATCATCGTAGCACTTACGAACATCGTAGATGTTTTGGGAAATGCAGCCCAGTACAACTGCTAAAGTCTGCAACTGAATGAACACCAACTTACCAAGCGTCATTGCGGACATATGAACATCAGTAGCCACTGGAATTCCTTTCAGAGTGGGTCTAAGAAAAAAGTGAAAAGGAGCATGCAAGTATGTTGAACTCAACAGTTATAAACTCTGTAATGTAAAGAATACTCTGTGTTTCACTTTTTTAAGTAAATGTTACATAAACAGTCATTTCAATTACACGTCAGGCTGAGGCTCGTCGCAGTGGACTTTCTGAAATCCACCACTGGTCCTTGCTGGTTGAAGAACCTCAGAAGGCAGGTCCTCCACCCTCTCCCAGTACGCTGGGGGTGCCATGATCTCCTTCTCTGGAGGCCCGCTGTCAGCCGCGGCACTATGAGTCATGCTACTTAACCAGGTGTTATCCTCTTTTATTTCGCCAGCTTTTACAGTGAGGCGAGAGGACCCTGCGGGCTTGCGTGTCACTCGTTTTCTGCTCCTATCCTGATGGAAAGCAGAGAGGAGGGTGGGCTATCGTCATCAGCGGTCTGTCACAGAGCAATTGAACATGCAAAATGAAATGTGTCAAGTCTCCTTGAGGCTAAGACGAATGCTTACCAGAGAAGAGCTAGCCACTGGCCCTGCCATCATGCCCCTCTGAACCCGACTTCTGCTCCTAAGGTTCTCACTGACCACGCTCTTCTTCTCCGTAATCTGGTCCATCTTCACAGAGGAGCTAGGGGTCTCTTGGGTGCAGGACACGGATAGCCTGTCTGGTGCACCCTCAGTGAGAATGGAGTTAGGGTTGAATGAAGACTGTGGACCCACTGAGTAAGATGTCAGTGCTCTGGGAGGTGAACTTCTAGTCTCACTTTTAGACAGCCTGGAAATGACATTTGTAATATAACAATGTAATGTGGGCTACACTGTTCAGTGATATATTATAGGGTCCAGAGAAGTAATTTGCTGAAGAAGTAAATCTTTACCAAATGAAAAGCCAAGAGCATACCTTGATAAGTTAGATTTTTGATGAATAAAGCCAGTAGTACTGTCATCTGTTCCACTGGCCTCTTTAGGCATGACAGAGGAGCCAATAGGATTTGTGAGGTTCCTATCAGCTCTTGGTGGCTGCTGAGATTCATTACTTAGTTGCCTTTTCTTGATACTTCCACTGTCTTCGATTCGGTGCCACACAACGAGTTCCAAGAGTGTTTTAAAAGGAAACTCCTGCAACTAAAGGTGGAACATAGGTGATGCAGGCTGTGGCAGATATTACATTCCCTCTTGAAACCCTCTGAGTAACGACAACGTCATTCATGATGGGTTAAATGCATCTATAGCTACTGTGTGTAATGTAAGTTAGCTGTTGTAGCATACCACAATACCTACTTCCCACTTTTACCTTATTCTTCTTGTAAAGATTCTCAAGATGTAGAATCATACGCAGATCTTCCCGGCTATTTATGGCGGACCTTGAGCGAGGGAATTCCTCGTCCATACAAGCGATAGTCTTTTTCAGTCCCTGAGAAAGATTTAATGTTTGAACAATGTAGCAAAACTGTTACAGGATATAACTTCACGTTACAATGTTGCAACTAGGTATATTATCTCCGAACGTTGGCGGAGTAGCGGCTGTCAGCCACTGAACATTTGGGTAATGTAGCTAACCTACTGTGCTGTACACCGCTAATTAGCGAAACCTGCTAACAAACAAACTAATTTCAGCCTTCCTTCTTCTTCTCTTCTGCTGCTTCTTGCAGGAGCAGAATACTGCTAGCCAAGCCATTCACTCACTCGACAGGCCTGGTTGTTTAACGTCAAACATAAACGTTAGATGTCACAGGCTTGTGATTGCCGTCGTAATAATTAAGTAAGTGTATCAGATGTACAGTACTGTTTAGGAAGAATCACGGTTTTTACCTAGCTGCTAACGTTAACAGCTTGTCTCCAACTTACTTTTCGACTGAGATATTCTCTAACGAGAGATGCAGAAACCTCCTCCACCATTCTCCCCATATTTTGAAAAAGCTGGTATCTACGCAGATCAAGTATAATGTTCTCAAGGACATCTAAAATTTGGAAAAGCTTTGTATAGTCCACACATTTTGGTAGCTTTGGGAAATACGAAATTACATTGCCATCAATCGGCGAAGTTACAGTAACACCAGACAGGAACAAGCCGTTTACCAAGCTGTTTTGTTAGCTTTTAGTCACAACAAGACAAGTTAGCTAGCAGCTAGTGTCTTGCTGTCTCTATGGTTACCTCTGACAGTGTTCAGAACCACGTGTCAAAAATTTGCACCCTATGGAATACTGCCCCCTAGTGCAAAAGAAACTCATAGGAGTAATTCATGGCAAAAGTCAAAGTATTACGGAAGTGCATTGAGGTGTTGGGTTTTATTTTGCAGAGGTTGACCTAAATAGGTCTGGGCTTACATTCAAGTTTAACACATCATCAAAGATAGTCCATTTGACGTTAACAGCATGGCTGTTTATTAAGGTAGCCCTTCACAGAACCAAATATTTGATGCAGTCTAGACTTAAAAATAAATGCAGTCTTGCCAGTTTGCTATTTATAGTAGTTTTATTATAACTTTCATATATCACAAATATTCTAACCAAAACCACATTTGTAACTACTGATGCAGGCTAGTGCTATTACAGTGCCTTAATGTCCATTCTGCAAGACTCAACAACATTCAGTAAATGAAAAACTTTTGGAGATAAGAAAACTTGTTTACATTCAGTTAAAATGAGCATAAATCAAATATTTAAATCACAAAATGTAAAAATCAAACATTCTAAACAGATTATAATTGGTATGTAAAACTCTATCTTCAGATTTCTACAATTTTGATACTCACTTTGAGCTTAAAAAAAACCCCATCAAATCACGAGAAGGAATATTATTTTATATAATTTCATCTTATTTGTTGTTGTTGGAAATCATCAATATAATGAGGGTCTTGGACCAAACCCTTTGAAAGTTTCATGACATTAATGTAAGAGTTTTTAAAACAGTATAATTTATGCACCAT
This sequence comes from Sardinella tawilis, assembly GCA_030264315.1. Taxonomy (NCBI): domain Eukaryota; kingdom Metazoa; phylum Chordata; class Actinopteri; order Clupeiformes; family Clupeidae; genus Sardinella; species Sardinella tawilis. The sequence goes on from JASCQY010000002.1 coordinate 16,970,819, forward strand.
TCATGATAGCAACCATATGTGGGAGCAAAACTGGAGTTTTGGCACAGATTTCTGATTCATGATTACTGTCAGTGCAGATTTGTGTACAGTTACATGTAAACAACAGTTTCGCACTTATAGCAGTTTATGTTCTCCTTTGGAGGAATGGCAAAAGAGAGAGAGAAAAAGAGAGAGAAATAAAACATGAAAGAATAACGTAATCCTGCTGCCTCCTCCCTGTTGTTTGGCCCTACCATGAGATATGAAGATCAAGATTTACAAGGACAAGAAAAAAAAGAGAAAAAAAAAAACAAGGGAAGGGGAAAGTTCCACTGAAGGGGTGAATCAGTAGTCCTCAGCTAGAAAAGGGAAAAAAAAGAGAAGGCTGTTATCCAAGGTAGATCGAGGATGATGATGATGAAGATGATGACGACGACCATGATGTTCACAATAATGATGAAGATATTAATAATGTACATAGCACAGATGAGGAAGAGGAGCATGCCGTCCATTTTGAGTTAGTCAGGGAACACTTAAGGGGCAAATCACACCAGCATGCATTTAAGTTAGTGGGGGGAGCACTCAGAGGCTTACTTTCCACTGTGAGGATGCATGTGCTGGCAGCTGTGCCTCGACTGTTGACGGCTTTACACATGTACTCTCCCTCGTCCTCGGGGAAGGTTTCCGGCAGGTAGAGGCAGTATGTTTCCCCACGCTCAATGTACTGGTAGTCCTCGCTGTCTGGGAGCATCTCTCCCTCAAACCACCAGGTGACCTCTGGTTTGGGCTCGCCTGTGATCTTCACTGTGAATCGCACTGGCTCGGCATCCACCACCGACTGGTTTTTCAGGGGCTTTTTGAACCATGGGGCCCCAGACCTGGCGTGGTCCTCTTCGTCATCGTAGGCTGCTGAGCCATTGATGATGCTTCCTTCTTCCTCTTCCTCATCCTCCTTTTTCTGCCACAAAACACATCACAAATCTTACCACAGTAAAAACACATTTGTTTTCTCTCTTGAAATGGAAGGATCAAGCTGCCAAACACCACTCATGCATGTGGCATTGTCCATGCAACAGGCCATCACTCAAGTCAAGTTTTAGCTCTTGCACAATGGCCTCTTCTTGCGATTTACTTTTTGGAGAGCTGCGTCAATCTCCTGCTGTTCAAACTGCATCCTCTGCAACTTCTGCTCCTCAATCCTTCTCCTCTCCTCCTCCTCACGGGCCTTGGCCATTTGTTCAAAGCGAGCACGCATGTCCACCTTCTGCTTAAATGGTGCGTCCATCTCTTTTGCCCCATCCATTCTGTCTTCGTCTTCATCCTATGCACACAAAACCCCTCAACTTAAATTCTCGCATGACAAATACTTCAAGGATACAAGTGCCCAATTTTCATTATGGGCATAGAGCATGGCCTGCAACAATGGATATTTACTGTAGTTGTTTTTTTAGAGAAAAAATAGTCTCAGGTATATGGACCTGGCAAGCTGGCATGCAAACTCATGTCTGGAAAAAAAAAAGCAGACGCTATTTCCTATTGGAGAGGAGAGAGAGAGAAAGCATGCTCTTGCAGTACCTCCTGGAATCGCTCAGCCTCCCTCTCTTTGATTTCAAGGTCAATGGCTTTCCTTCTTGCTCTCTCCTCCTCAATTTTCTTCTGAATCTCCTCGTCTGTCAGCTGCTTGATCTTCTCGAACTTGGACTTCAGGTTCTTGGCTTGAATGGAGCCGGTTCTCTTCAGCTTTGTCAGCTCTGCGTATTCGGCGCTCACCGTTTCCGAGCTTTCATTGACCTCATCCTTCAAGAAATGCAGTAAGTGATAAAGAATAGTTAGAATACAACAATCTACCATATATGTAATGTTTTATGTATAAAATGTTTCCAATGTAAGTGATGTCTACTATAACAAGAAAAGTTGACTTGGATGACTTATTGTTTGCATCAGTAAGTTGTTGTTACTCATGGATTACTACAAATCAATGGCCTGCTGATCAACACTAGTGTGGATATACAGTACATGTGCAGTACTGTAGTTGTCATGTCTATTTGGTAGGTTACTATTCAAATTTTACAGACCTCCTCCATCTCTTGTCGGAGCTGTTCGAACTCCTTCTTCTCCATCTCCATCTTCTTCCGCCTCTCCTCCTCCTTGCGCTTCCTCTCGGCCTCCTCTTTCATCTTCAGCATCTCCTCGAAGTTGATCTCCAGTTTCCCAGGGTGCAATGCTTCTTGAGATGTCGCCTTCATGAGACCCTCCTCATCATCATCCTGTGCCTGAGGAGACAAACAGCCAGCCGCTGCATGACTCTAGTCTAATGACCGGCTTTGATAGGTCCCATCTCTATGCTGTATGTATTAGTCTCAAAGCCATGAGATTTCGGCATGTAATGAATATGGCTGGTGATGATGACATGGAAAGCTTTTGGCTCTTAGCATAACAAGACATACATATAGCCTACAACATAATATATACATTTGCAGTATATTCATGCATGCCCCCTTTCATACAGCTCTGGACAACAAAACAAGGGACTCTCATCAAGATTTCTTATAATTGGTTGAATCGATCACACCTTGTTTTGCGAGAACATCCTACTTCGAGTAAACATCAGCATATGAAGATGTCAAGAGCATACTTAGCCTTGATTGCATAGGAACAGCAGTCAATTAGAATGCCAAACAAAAGTGCCTTACTTCTCCATCTCCATATGCAGTCATAGACCTTTCCTGATCCCCTCCTGGGCTCTTAAAGACATAATTTGCAGAACAGACAACTGTTGAAGGTGTACCGTTTGAGCACATCGGAATTGAAATAAATAACTCTGGGTTGTTGATATTTGAAGTCAGACGCCATTAGAAGGTTATTGGGAATGGTCGAACTTCGGGTAAATAAAATATTAGCTCAAAGGTATTGATACTTTTTTATCTGTTCTCAAAGGATATAGGCACAATAAGCAAGACAGACATGGCATGATCTGCACATGACTTAAGCTACATTGACTAGGTTAAGTCAATTGTGTTAGCTTGTTTAAATTAAGCATCACATAAAATGGCATAAATGACAACACAGACTCAGCAGACAGGGCAGCTAAATGAGACTGAATCATGTGCTGTTTTAGCAGGCTCTATTTTACTGCTTGTTAGAGATTAGTGTTGGACAGGTGGCAGGCTTGACTCATGCTAATATGTTAAAGGACACACCCTTTTCTTGTGTTCGTTTTTTATTCATTTATTCATTGACATTTTTATTGCGCCCTACCATGTTCTTGCGTGCCTCAGCAAAGAGCCTCTTTTCCTCCTCCAGGCGACGTTTGGCGTCCTCCTCCTTCCTCTTCTGCTCCTCTTCCCTCCTCTGCCTCTCCAACTCCTCAAAGCTGATGCCCAGCTTCCCTGGTTTGGCACCTTCAGCATTGATCATGGCCAGCAAGACGTCATCATCGTCGTCTAGAATCTGTGAAAAAAGCCAGATGGAGAGACCATTGTTTTGATTATTTTGTGTTTTTAATACAGTTCATTTAGCCCTATGTCAGAAATACACACTTTATATTCAAAGTAAAAAGTTTTGTTTTGTTACCTCAAAAGTTTTGAGTTTCCTGCACTTCCATGATTCTTTGCAATACACTGAACCCGTTAAAATGCAACTTTTAGACTTTGTGATAGTTTCTCATGTTTTTTACAGTATTCATTGCACTGATACAGTATATAAACTTAGCAAGGTGATACTGTATATGGCCCATTGTTGAATTAAAACCACTATTACTCAGCTGAATTCTCCCTATAGGAGTGACTGCTACTGTAATTCTGAATCAACACGAAACATTTAAGTTCAATCAGCTTTCATTGATGCACTGGAGAGTAGCTGATGTCATATCCCATGATGCTTTGCGGAAATAAATAGTTGGAAAATATAATGCTAACCCCTATTTGGTTGGTAGAGGAAAGGTTAAATGCACTGTTACAATGATGATTTTGCATTATAGTCATTTTGCATTATAGTCATTTTGCAGTTTTTCCAAGTGATAACAGATAATCAAAGAAATTGTCATGGTTCTTGGCCCATCCCTCTTGCTTACTTGTGCTTTCAATTGTTGACTAGATTTCATGATCTACAGACATTGAGTGGCACTTAAATAACAGTTTGGACATGCCTGCCAAATTGTTAGAGAATAAGCATCCCTTGATGATGTCAATATAGTTCACTCACCCTAGAAAAAGATTGTAATGATTTTGGTCCAGGACCAAGTTAAGACATTACTAAGACATTATTAAGACATCAACTAAAACGTTTAGTAACTGACTATTACTCAAATCTAACAATCATTTGCTCAGACTTATTGAGAGTGAAGAACTCATTTTTTTCAAAAACTTGAAATATTTGAAAAGTTTAAAACTTTAGGAAAATGAAATGTAGGTGGTAATCAGTTTCCACAAATGTTGTGTTCACTGAGCTATTGGGGTTTACAGTTCAGGGTTGCTGACAGCTATTCTAGATGATTTGTGTTTATTTCATCTGAACAACAAAGAAAATACCAGAGAGCAAGCTCACCCCACCCCACTTCACCCCACCCAAAAGTCCTCTTCCCTTCCCCTAATCTCTCCATCCACCCTTATCAGTGATTGGCTGAATGCTTTTGCCAGGGTTTGAGGGACACACTCCATTGGACGGTGCTGGGCTGTGTACAAAGACTGATACACTGATTTCTTTCCAATGCACTCACAGGTTGTGAGGAGATTTGAATGTGACAAAAAGTGTCGAAAGTGTTGTTACAAACGGCCTGGAATCACACAGGATCTTCCAGTGGTACACATACCTATAAAACACATTATTATAATATAGGAAAAAAACAATTGAGCACAAAACAACAATTGAGATGACACAACACAGACCATGCTCTTCCTGGCCTCAGCGAAAGCTTTCCTCTCCTCCTCCATCCGTCTCTTGGCGTCCTTCTGGGCCCGCTTGCGTTCCCCCTCCACTCTCTGCTTCTCCAGCTCCTCAAAGCTCAGCCTCAGCTTGCCTGGCCTGAACTCCTCCTTGTCCGCGTGCTCATCTGGCATTTCCTCTTCATCATCCCCCTGAACCCAGCAATAACAACAACAACAACAACAACAAACAAAGCATTATACTAACAGTAAATACAAACAGTACCCTCCACAATTACTGGCACTCTTGGTACAAATGTTTAAAAACATCAGTTAAAAATCATCTTTTCATCATATATCTTTGTCTAACAATGAAAAGTATGAATCAAAAATCCAACCTCTGCCTTATGGAGAGGCATATTAAAAAAAAACAAAAAAACATTAAAGTTTGGTGTGAATCAATCCATAGCCTGTTGTTCAAGGTCACTGAATGCTGTTTATAGGAAAAAGAATGAAAACATTTGATACAACATAGGCTGAATAATGAACCGTCAACTAACACTAAGAAAATGGGGCATAGCGTTTTACTTTCAGTTTCATTTCGCTATGCCCCATTCAGTTAACAATAATTATTGGTTTATAACTCGGCCTACGTTGCATACATTTTTTTCGTTCTTTTTGCTACAGACAGCATTCAGTGACCACTAACAACAGGGTTATGGATTGATTCACACCGAACTTCTCCTTTAAAGAGGGAGATATTTTTAATACGTGTGCCACATGACGCTTGTGTTGAGTCTTGAGTTGTCCTGTTTGTTCTTTACCATTTGGAGTTTGGCCTCCTCGAAGGCTTTCTTCTCCTCCAGCAGGCGTCGCTTGGCCTCCTCCTCCGCCTGCTTCCTTTGCTGCTCCTGGCGCTCCTTCTCCTGCTCCTCAAACGTCAGCTTCAGCTTGCCTGGCGACACCAGCTCCTTCTCCACGGGCTGTGGCTCCTCATTCTATGGGAGGAAGGGAACAGTTTCATGGTCTAACACTTTTGCATGTCTAACATGGGCTATGCTATTGATAATGACAAAGACGATATAGTGACGGTAGTAAACTATGAACATAGTTTTAAAATATAAACATCATGCCCATTCATTTATGGATGTCAAATTTGTTCACATCAAAGAGAAACATTCCTCTTTGCTGCCATCTTTATTTGTTCTCTCTAACACTGTAACAGACATACTGTAGAACTGGGAGAACACAAGCCAAAACAGATATGCTTCTCTTTTTTTTTAAAGATATTTTTATGGGCTTTTTGCCTTTAATTGACAGGACAGCTGAAGAGTGATAGGAAGTGAATGGGGAGAGAGAGACAGGGAGGGATCGGGAAATGACCGCAGGCCGGAATCGAACCCGGGTCCCCGGAGTCATGGTCGGGCACCTAACCAACTGAGCTAGTGCGCCCCCACAGATATGCTTCTCTGATTTAGATGTGCCTATCTCTTGAACAACTGTTGAATGTTTTAACTCAATTCCTCCAGACAAACCTTAGTGAAAAAAAAAACTTCTGTATACCTGTGAGGCCATGGAGCGGCGCTTGGCATCCCGGAACGAGCGCCTGTTCTCATCGTATCTCTTTTTCTTCTCCTCTTCCACCTTTTTCTTCTCTTCCTCCTCGCGGCTCCTTTCCATGTCCTCGAAGTTCATCTTGATCTTGCCTGGAGGTTTGAATGGCTTCGCTGGCACCACTCTCACTAAAATGGTTTCATCCCCTTCCTGCAAAGCACAGTGTGTCTTATGACAGCCACGGTATTGTGTCATTATATGTTGAATTGCAAAGCGTTCTCTCGCCCCTTTCATTCTCTTTTACTTCAAACACACACACTCTCACACAAACACACACACACACACACACATACATACAAACGCACACACAGCTATATGCAAGCTTGCACACACATAGAGTAACACATACACATATACAAACAAATTTTAAATTTTAAACAACAACATACACAACAGTATCTCTCAAACTCATACACACACACACACACACACACTTTCTAGATAAGATCACTCTAAGTCTAAGGAGGACATTCCTTTAGCCTTATTGTCCTCCATTTACACTGGGTCAGTGGAAGATAGGGAGTTCTAATTTTGTCAAAGTGCGGAGGGACTGAGGCCAGCCTCTCCAGGCCGCTGTGTGTGGGAAACACTCTCCAGTCGCTCATGTCGACGACGCTGGACGCGACACGCTTGCCAACATCCTCTGTTTTGGCTCTGCTTTTCTAATGTGTGTCACTGGCCACTGGAGTTAACACCTTACAAAACCTACTGCGCTCACATTGGCATGGCTTCCTGAGCAAATAAAATTACAAGATTAAATGCATTGTTGATGGGGATTGAGTGCATTTAACCTCGGTGGCTCCACTGATCTATATTAAGAGACGATGGTTTCCTGTTCGCTGTTGGCACATTCGGCGCCATGTTTCCTCTTTGGACAGCTAGAGCTGTCTGGATGCTCTACTGAGGTGAATAAGTGAAATACTAAACTGCTAAACTGTTGCGATGGACCAGATGTAACATTTTCATTTGGCCTATTGTGCCTTTGTTGTATAATACTGTGTTGAATATACTGTATTGTATAGGTTCTCAAATGTAGAAAAAGCTAAAAATGTCGAGAAAATGTATGCTTCATGGGTTATCTATAGTCTCAATGAACACCATGTGCGTAGATCAACGGTGACGCCACACACTTGTCTTCTGCCATTCTACTCCAGTGTAGGAATTAGGCTCAGCCAACACATACGGTGAAGCTTTCAAGTGTTACTTAAAATAACCCATCAGGGTGTTTGCTGCGGATTACCTGAATCATTACTGATTCATGGAACACGATTCACCCCATGGGGGGGGCAGATTATTGACCTTTGCATGCTCAACTGTGTTGCCTCTGTCCTTCAATCGCACACACATGCACACACACACACACACACACACACACACACACACACACATACACACACACACACACTGCACACTGTTATCCCCACACTGTCTTAATTCAGCTCCTGCCATCTTACCTCCTCAGCCTTTTTTGCGAGTTCTTTCTGGATCTTTGCCTTCTCCATGGCTTCCTGCGCGAGACGTTTCTTTCTCTCTTCTTCTGTCCTCTTCCTCTCCACCTCTTGCCTCTGTTTCTCCATCTCAGCAAACTTTCCCTTCACGCTGCCTGTGGAACCACATGGTCACTTTCTTGTGAGTTGCTCCGACCTTAAGTTCTGCTTACTGTTCTCACTTGTGCTCTCCTGTCCAGAAAATTCCTCACTCCACCCTAGGTCAAAGATCTGGGGTCACCCTCACCCTACCTGTGATCTTGGGGACATAAGATTTCTCAGGTTTTGATGGTTTCACCTCCTCTTCCTCATCGCTGGATGCTAAGAGCTCTTTTATCTGCAGAACAGATCAGACGAAGAGAGCGCGGTGAGGTTACGGTTTATCTGGGATCATCTGCCTCGCACAGTTGCTAGCTCAGGAGCCATGCTGGTACCAGCAAGCCTCGCTGCCTAATCCCTGTAGGAGAGGCACCACCTGACCTTGAAGGAAACTGCTGATTGGGTATATCTCCTGTGACATGGTGAGGGATCAACAGGCATGCGGACAGGCAAGACAATACTGAGTGGACATCCGGCTGAGGAACACCAATCAGTATCGGAATCACAGCAATTACATGTCAACCTATATAATCTTAATAAAGAAGAAATAAACTCTTCCTGAAGCATCCATTTTAGCTGTCAGGTCACTGTACATATAATCATCACATCACATTAAATATCACTATATTGTACATGTAAATACATTGTTATTAATCTTCTAAATTAATCAATGTTAATATGTCAGTAGTCCTACTGAATGGACAGAGAGTTAACAGGAGTAAGAATATATGCCTGCTATAAGAGGAATGCCTTTCAGGCTGGTCAGAGGAGGTAGTGATGTGAATGTTGACCTGCTGTTTGCGGCGGTTCCACTCTCTCTCCTTAACGTATTGCTCCTTCCGCTTGGCCTGCTCCTCGCTGTTCCTGGCCCGGCTGCGCTCCTCGCGGGCCTTCTGCATGGCCTCGAACTTGTTCTTCACATCTCCCTTGCCAAGCTTGGGCACGTAGCTCCTCTGCACTGGCTTAGCGGCTTTGAAGAGTTTCTTTAATGAGTGTGTGTGTGCGTGTGTGAGTGTGTGAGTGTGTGTGTGTGAGAGTGTGTGTGGGGGGGGGTCAAGGAAGACAAGGAAGAGACCACAGGGATTAGCCGATTCAGTATGTGCATTCTGATATTTGACTATTTGACTCACATATACACAACATATGGATAACTTGCACATGGATATCATGGAAGCTCATATTTTTGTGCTCTAGCTACCTTACCTCTTTTTTTGAGTTGAGTTCATTCACACTGTCCTCCTCACATACGACATCTGCAATGTTCTTAATGTCTGTCATGTTGGCATCCTTTCCTCTCCCTTCCCGGGCTCCTTTTCTGCTCCTCGTCTTTGTGTTGCTTTTGGCGTCAGTCTGAGCCTCTTCTTGACTCTCGCTTTTCTTATTGTCCTCATCCATGCTCTCAACTCCATTCATAGCAGGTGTACTCTCGGGCTCCTTCGCATCGCCATTCATATCGGCTACGCCGTTTACCTTTTCCGACTCAGCGCTGTTTTGTACATCCTTCATAGTTACGTCCTCAGTCACACTCTGTGCATCCATCTTTACCTCCTGTTCAGGCTGTACATCCTCCGTTTTTACTACGTCGGCCGTTTCCTCTTTTTTCTCCTTTTCTGCGCTCGTATTCTCTTTGGTTGCCTCATCTACTGAGTTTGTGTTTTCCTTTGAGCTTTGGGCCTCCTGTGGGATTTTTTCTTCTTCCTCCTCCTCCTCCTCTTCCTCAGTGTGGATTTCCTCTTCGTCATTCATAGTATCGATAGTGTCCAGAGTTTCCAGGTTGGTCATGCTCGCCACTTCAGCCATGGTTGCTCCCCTTCACACACAGTGACGCAGCCCACTTTGAAATTCCTTGTACTGGAGGCTGTGAGAAGAGAATGTACTAATAAATTGACATGAACCTGAGATTAATTGTCAGTCTTCAAGTCTTGGAACATGTGGATCTGATTGAAGAGGCCAAGATATTCTGTATGGTACATCTATGCTACTTTTTATAGACTACAGTATGTATGTATCCCTGCTCAGAAAAACAAATGACATACAGTAGGTCTTCTTTCATCTTTCATGCTGTTTAAAGACTTGTTAACTGAGTTTTTTTGCAGGAAATAAATGCTGATTTTTTCATTAAACCATTTTTTGTTTTGAAGGGTCACATTATCTCTATTGTTGTGTCTGTGAAACAAGATGGCAGCCCCTTGGCCTACGCCTTGTCTGCTGGAGCCATTGCTGACAGAGAGTGTAACGACTGCCCTAGTATGCTGAGCCACAGTACAATGTCCAGGCCCTAATTATAACCCACTTCTGTGTTTCAGGACATGTGACCTGAGTTATTTTGGATCAGAGATATGTGGCGGGACAGAGAGGGGGTCAGCACCACATGTCGGTTAACAGACTCCTTGCAAAAGTGCCTGGAGACTCCTGCTGCCAAGACCGCCTGCAGTGCCAGACCCGTAGTTGTGAATATTTACACTACTGCTTTGTTCCAGCACTGTTTCGTCTCTCACAGGGACCACTTTTACATAGAAACCCCCAAATGAATTGAGTTGTGCTACTGTAGTAGTTTTGGGGGACGTCCGGCTGCCATAAGGCTCGGTCATTGGGTCTGAGCTGTAGACCTTTTTTTGCCCCTGATGAACTTAGCATCATTGAGCTGTATCAGGTATCCAACACTTGCTGTGCTCAAAGCACTTTTTTCCAGTTTAGCACAAGGGCAAAGCATAAAAGGACATAGCAATACTTAATCACATCTTCTTTACATGAATGTGTTTTGAGCTAACACACATCCAGGACATGATGCTACACAGATTAAGAAATGTTTTCCAAACATGGAATGCCTACACAGCCCACCAACAATTGTTGATGACTCACACAATGCTATTTGTATGGCATGGAGTGGCAGCACCTCTACAACCAGGAGACAGTCACTGATCTATTTTTGTTGACGCTGATAATACTCTAGGAATAAACGAAAGACAGTTGAGATTATCACCCTTTCACTCTTTTGGGAAGTTTTGTTCTAGAACGTTCTGGAAAACATATGAGAGAGTAAACATGGAAGTTGCAAAACTAAATGTTGAAATCTCTACTGCCCATGGAAGTTGGATTCAAACCTTACTGCCAAATCATTGCCTATACCCTAACGACAACAGTCGCCATCCTAAAGGCCTAATCTGCAGCAGTGAATGCTAATGCAAATTTAATATTCAGTTTAGGTTAGTCTGGATCGAAGTAATCAGGGTCCAGTAGTTAGGTAATCATGGGATTTACAAATACAGATCACTTTGATCCAGATTAAAACAGAATTTTAAATAGGCCTGTATCACAAAATAGGCCTATATCACAGCTTCCAAGACATGCTATACTGTAGCTTACACATCAGATGCAAAGAGCAGTAACCAGTAGCCTATTTGACCTAGATTAACTTAGTTTAGCTGCCATATGAATCATACTTAAAGTACTCTTAATATAGGCCTGGTCAAATGTCTACCTATTTATGGGAGACATTATTCATCTGCCATGATTACAGTGAAGATTTTTGAGAGATTACAGTCACATTGTCACCTTAAACTAATACGATATCAATAAAAAAACATAAGTTCTTAAAGAGATCTTAAATAAATTCTACAGTCCTACAGAACAAATGCATTTCCATTAGGTTAAGTGCTAAAGAATAATGAAAGTAAAGCTCAAGCCCATCATTGCTCATGTAACAAGGCCTGCATGGCCTATGCCCTTTTTCACGGTGGGGATAAACATGTATTTCATTCAATTAATGTTTTTAAAAATGATTAATACAGACGTGCTATTCAGTTAAGCCAAGTAGACAAGCATGGCTCTGAAATGACCAACAGGTGACATTTTCATGCAGGTGCATTTTTATGAGACTGACATGTAAAGAGAAAGCATGCGTTTTAAATAAATTTACCTCCTTTACAGTAATAATCCTCTTTCTCTCATATAAATGTCGGGGTATAACGACAGAGATGCCAATCACAAATCAAAATTCCCAAATGTGCGGAGACGGTCGTGTCCGGCTCCCTTTGCGAGGACGCAAAGTCGAATGGGTGAAGTTACGTAGCGGTAAGCAGTATCCATAAAAGTGCAGTTCCTCTCGCCGTCTACCGCATTCCAGGCGGGCCTTCGATAGCCTCAGCTGTTCCAACACACACGCATGGTCTTTCCGACTCCTTCTTTCGGCATCTTTAATAGGCATGATCCAAACGGATATGCACCATTTTTATTAAAACTTTCTCAGTGAATTAAAAAAAAGATGGATGCAATGAGAAAATGATTCTCTCTTTGGATTCAACGATATGGTGTATGAATTTTGTGATAAAGAAGATTATGTCTAGTTGATTTTTTAGGGGAGGACAGAATTAAACAGTAGGTATTACATTTGTTTTTCTTTTTTATTAGAACCGCATGTAACTTGGCTATTATAACTGTGCATTTCAATATCAACAAACAGCAAACAACTCAGGAGCTATTGTTGGCAGGTGGGCCCATTATCAGCTGTGGTCCAACAGCCAGGATATGTTTGTCCTCTCTTAACAGCCCAGTGGCCCACATATCATTCACACACTTCAGTGTGGAGACCGATAACCTAAATATTACTGTCTGGAATGGCAAGAGGGATTAATTCAGGGTGCATGGCCTCACATGCCTGCAAATGCCTGTTATTGACACAGTTTTCTCGTCAATCGATTAACTTACTCTGCTTAGTGCAGTTGTACTCCAAGGTATAGAAAGGTGTAGTCTTATATATGATGGGACTATCCAATGTATAATTTAATCCCTTTCCAAATGTTGCTCTCTTCTTCCATTGTGCAACCGAAATACTAAGTGATGCTGTAGTCAGAGCCATTTTCTCAGGAACAATGTCAGGTTTCCCTTGGGTGTGGGAATGGAACGTTGTTATTCATAACCTTTTTACAGCTCTGATGTGATCATTGTCTCTCCTCTGAGCTGGCCATCACCAGGGAAAGTTTGCAGTGTGACCTAGTGTGAGCTTGTCACCTACTCATATAGTTGGAATGCAGCATTTGTCATGCTATTTTTCTCAAAAACTATAGTAGGCTACCTACAGTAAATTAGGCCTAGTTGATGAAGTATTTTTTTTTTAATCTAGAGTATAGAATTGGAAATCTCTGGACAGACAATACATGTAGGTCTAACATAGACATGCTAATAAAGGTTGTCGTACTCTTAAATTGTTAGAACCAAAAGTTTTACAGTATAGTATTGTAGGGTGTTGGTACATGGAGTCAGGCCCCTTAAGCTGGTTTCAGAAAACCCCAGCACACATGCCAATACTCCGACACAGTGTAACATGAGAGGACCTAGCATGCACCTCTTTCAGCTGGGTCACTAAGAAACTGATGCTGTCATTGGACAAGATGGGAGTGGTGGGGATGAAACTCATGCTGTATTTATAACAGATATGACAAGGCTTTATAATATATCCCCAAGAACACTTCCAAGACCGACACAGACTTCTACTGGGTTTGTTTTGGGGTTTTTTTCACCGCTGATTCACTGCTCAAATAGTATTTTGTTTGACCTGGGATATGAAGAGTGAGGACACATTCCACTGTGAATATCATTCTGTGAATATTCCATGACATGACATCTCAGCGCATGGGTCAAAGTTGTGTCTTTAGTTCTCTGAATCCTCAAGGCCAAAGTGGACTGTCCTGCAGTTTGGGAGTTGGCGTGTCTCTGCCTGAGTGTGTGTGTGTGTGGTTGGAGGCTGAGGGGTGGTGGTGGTGGCTAAAAAGGGGGCTTCCAGATCTGTGGCCACAATAACGGGGCTTTCCTGAAATAGCTCCCCCACCTGTGCCCTCTGCTCAACACCAAGGAGACAGCTCGCCCAAGTGAGGTCCTTCCTGGGCCACAGCTGCCACCGATGGGCCATCACGCCCCTCCAGCCAGCCACCAAGTGTCAGTGCTCATCAGCCCATCTCTGCTCTGCTTGCTGGGGGAGGGACCCCAACTGCCCCCATCACTGGCCCTGGTGCGCATATATAAAAAAACCCTCCCCCATCTACAAATAGAATGTCCAATACTACTATTGACAATAATGTGCTGTACATCCAGATACACCTATTCTGATCAGAAGTCAGTGCGACACCCGATTAAAATGTCACTGTTATTCAGAGAATGGACGTCTAGATGACGTGTTCACAGGCAGACAGGGCATGTAAATCCCTTTTTTCCAAAGAGTGGATAACTAATGACTTTGCATACACAGGGATACCCTAACCTATTGAACTTGTGCTGAGGTAAAAGCCGTCATCACAGCAATCAATATCACGCCCTACATCTTACCAAAGAAATCAACAAAAGAAAAAGTGGTACAAATTTCATGCAGGTTTCTTTCAATTGCAAACTGAAAGATGTACACGTACATGAACTGTGCACCAATGGCAGAATCTGTGTGCCGATCTATGGTGGACATACTTACGTATTAGATGAAATTCACTCCTCACGTAATTATCAGTCTGATGACGGGTCTGAGGACTTGCAGGTGTCTGAGTAGTAATGTGATGGTCCAATAGCAGGTCATGACCCGGACAGTCTGTGACCTCTGCTTCTGGACAGCTGACCAGTCAGTGCAGTCTGCCATGGTGGGAACATCACACCATATTGTCTGTGGTACTTAGAGCTTCCCAGACAATTATATATTTCATCCTTCCTACGTGTCTGATATATATGACTTCTTTCCAATTCTTATTGCTGCTGAGTAATGCGGCTAAGTATACTTGGTGAATTAAGAAAAATTGCGTTTCATCGTATACTGTAAATAAACTATGTGCTGTAAGTAGCCTAATTCAAAAGGGCCTGCGGTTGGTAGCCCGTGGCACATTTGAACTTCCAATCATACAGGTAAGCTGAGACTCATAGGCCAGTATGGCAGCTTTCAACTGGTTAACAAGATAATACGCAGAAATGAGGCTGTGAAGACAAGTGGAAACCCAAGAGGCTCAGGGACCACTACCAGAATAAAGAAATACACCTGTTATGGCTACATGAAAATAAATATATTAACTTGTACTGTATATTATACTGCATACTTGTATACTGTATATCTTGGAAGTCCCATGTAAATCACAAGACATACTGTAATGCCAAATGGGGCAATAAAAAATGGCTACCCAATAGAACTACAACTCCCAGTGAACATGTAGCAAGGCGACAGTGACATGCCATACACTCTCAGCTGTTTGCTTGCAATTAGGAAGTCTCTTGCCAAAGGGCTCAGCTGTCAGGCTCCCCTGGTGGACTCTCACACAACAGGTGTGTGCATGGGGGCAGAGGTGGGGTGCTCTGTTGCTAGCTAGCGGATGGAAAGTTTGCAGTTGTCTTGAAAGTGGAACTGGAACTGGATGAGATCCACTCATTTAGACCCTGTGTGTGGTTCATACTGTAACTGCTGGAGCTGTGAAGCCATTTGTTCACTGGTAGCAGAGTGATTAACTTTTTATCCCAGACCGCGGCCATTGCGAGACAGGCTTGCATCTCTTTCCATTGGCTGTTTTCAAGCTGTGCTTCAGAACTTCTTACGTCTACCTTCCGTTGCTGATTCTATTTCACATCCAGGCACACATTAAGTAACAGCTCTGGCTTAAAAAGAATACAAGATCGTAATTCACCGTTTGTCTTATTTAAGCAAAACTGTCTGACAGGAGCTCATGGAAACATTAGATGTGGCTTCCAGTCTATTTACTGCATCTGATCCATGACTAGCTCTATTCATTAACAACTTAAAAGTTTGTAGGCTATTTGTACCATAAGGTATTGCAGTATCTGTGAAATGTGAATGTGTTTAAATATGGGTGCCAACAGGGTCCAGCTGAAAGACCCACACAGTGGCAGTCCTACAGTATAGTTCTGTAGTCCCAGTTACCCGAAGCCCAAGGGACCACTGTTTCCTCTTTACATCTCCCTTCAGATAGCTAATGTCATGGCTATCATTTAACAGGCTGGCTAAATTAAGGCTCCCAGCAAGTGAGAGCTGGCGTGCTGCCCATGCCCAGTGGGCCAGTTGACTTATCAATCCCAAATAACTTTCCCAGGGTCCCAAGTCTTGATTTGGGTCAGATAGAGCCAAAGATGGAGGTCATGAGCCTTTTTAAACATCAATATTTTGATTTCTGAAATATTAACATCAGCTACATACTGTAGCATGATAATTTGGGGACTATCAATAAGACTTTTAAAACTCAAACATCATTAATTTGATATGGTTTAATTGCTGTCAACAAATTATGTGATCCATTTTCTGACTTGTTGATGCTTAGTGATTATGGTAACATGCTCAAAAGATGCCCCAATGAACACAGAAAAAGAGTTGTCGCATGGTCCTCCCACATGGTAATATGAGGAGTCCCTGAGAAGCACATACACATACTGCCCTCTAGTTGTCACCAAAGGATCTTTAGTGGTTGAACTCGACCCATTTAAATGTTTCCCAATGCTCCCTGCAAACTTATCCAAATCAATAGGCATAGCCTATGCTGTATGCAGTAATATCTTGGAATATCAAAAAGGCTAGGGCCCAGTTTTTCTAAAGAGCTTAATCTGAATCAAAGTGACCTGGATATACAGTATAAATGTTTTGTTATCTGTGATCAGTTGTTAAAAGTTTACATAGCAAAACTTGGCCCAATTGATTTGATTTAACGCAATGTATGATGCCGATAGCCTATCCTAAGCCCAATTTTCACCTTCACCTTGACCCCTCAGAAAACATGCATACTCCTGAGCATGATAATCAGTGTCAGACTTGTGAATCAGTCTTTGAGTCTTAAATTAACTTGAACTACACATGGACCACTCAGAACTCCCTGCTGCAATACAAGACAATCTCATGTATTTCTTAGAAATAGTGAGATCTGCCCAGTGAACTGTGTAATGCCTATCACTAAGATATACTGTAGATTGGGCTATATCAAGGATTTTTCGGTGTTGTTGTTAGGGTACGTCCTTCTGCTTGATTCAACCAGCAGTGCTTGAGGTGGGGCAGATTGTGAAAATATGGTGTATCTAGCACCAGTCCCAGGAGGCTTGCATCGCAGGTGATCATGCCAAAATAACACTGGTGTCTGGGACCTCCTGGAGAAGGGGGGCGCAAGAGGCTTGTGTCGCTGCTCCAATCTGTAAGAGCATTATGTATTTGAAAACAGAATGTCATGATGTGCTTAGGTGTGCCATGATTCTCTAGTAGAATTATCCTTATTGTCACTCTTGCCAGATTGATTGATTGATAAGGCTACATGCAATCAGTTGTTACTATGGTATATTTCAATAAATATGGTATGGCTTTACAGTTTTAAATTAGAAATGAGGCTACCTCATCTCTAACAGGTGAACAGTCTGAGAATTAGAAACATTGAAACATGAGAGAGACACCTCTCCCTGAAATTCAACAAACCTCTGGTGACTTGATCCTCTTCCTTTATGCCTTGACACTGGTATTGGCTTCTTGAGTTCAATTGCCTCCCTCCCAGGGCCTTTACAAGCCTTAGCTGTGTCAGGAGACTGGACATCATGCCCTGGGCACTTTCTGCACCACACAATATTATTTTCATAAGCCGACAGAGAGATGTCCTTCATAGCATCCCTGCTGACCTGACTTTTCCTCACTCCGCGGTGTCCAAACCGAGTCCATAACACTGACCCAGCCTTGGCTGGGGACTGAGACAAGCTGCACTTGTTCATCCTGGAGTTGTGGCGGGATGAGTCTGGTGTAGTTGGGATGTCTCCAAAATTTGGGCAATTCTGGATTTTCTGCTCCTTTGAGCTCACATAATAGTTCCGATGCTTTAACATCTAATTTAAAAACAACAAAACCACCACATTTAAATAGATCATCTTTAAATAGACCAAGACCCCTAACTGATTTTGTGAAACAGGATAGGCCTACAGTAATTGTAAAACAGAGAAGGCTACTCACTTGATATGACTTAACATAACATGTGATGCATATTGGTCCCTCATACTCTTCTCTGGAAGTTTTTAAATAATTCTTGTCAGACAGCGATGACAACAAACAATATCCTAATAGGCCTAATAACTGCAGTTGCAGAAAAAAAAATATTCCGCCTGAACAGCTTACCTTGAACAACATTTTGCTATTTTTTTATCAACAGATTCTTTCATCTTGTTCTCGGAGGGGATTTTCTCCCTATTGTCTCCTGTGGCACTCTGATGATGGCACTTTCGTCCAGTAGATTTGCTTGACAAATCAGTGTCACGACTCACTTCTTGGCTTTGGCCCTTTGGAGACGGCATGCAGAGAGCTCTGTCGTGTCTATATCGAGCAATATACGCTGCAGGGTTGTTGTAGTATTTGGACTGAATGGTTGTTCTTGTTCCAGTTTCATTTTTTCTTTGATCTACCGGTATGTTGATGTTCAAGAACTGTCTGTCAGTGATTGGAAAGTAGCAATTGGACCATGCTCCAAAGTCACTGTGCACTCCACCAGATTCATCAGTGTTACTGTCACAACATGCATCTCCGCAGTCAATCAAAGACAACGTGGAATGGCGTTCTACTTCTTCATTAAAACTACACGCAGTGTTTTCTTCCATGATACACACCATGGTACACTTTCATTCATGTCTGTAGCAGTTGGGGACTCTGAAAAAATGGGGCATCTCGCCCGGGGGCGGGGTTACGTCCACGCGTCACATATCTCATGCGAGTTCACGTTGGTGAAAGTGGCCGCGCACTGAAGCCACAGGAAAGTTGTACAGAGCAGGATAAGTTATGCTTTTTACAACAGACGTTTTGATGAAAAACTGGTGCTTAATTTCATAACATTTGTTTAGTGAAAGCATAAAACCGTCAGTTTGTAAATCATTTAGTTGTTTCGTTTTGTCAGACATAAGTCTATCATAAGTCCAGCATTTGTTTTGTGTCATCACGGGACTCTACCAACACACAAAAAAAATCACAATTCGGGAGTAAAGATCGAGCCGCCTCACACAAGTTCGCTTGTGGGGTTATAATCCTCTTTTTTTTTAGAAGGAAACGTTTGGGGCAGAAATGTGCTATGCGGGATATGAACTTGGGTCACTTGCGTGTCCACCAGAGAACAGCGGATTTATTGACTCATTACAAAGAGCGAACTTGACATAGTGTTTTATCCTTACAAATACTGTAGGCCCTACTTGTTCTTTTAATATAGTTTAGCGGGACTATTGCAGTCCATTCCGTGCACTGGGGCCGCAT
>JASCQY010000002.1:17045626-17072618 GCA_030264315.1 Sardinella tawilis
ACACACACACACACACACACACACACACACACACACACACACACACACACACACACACACACACACACACATACATGCACGCACACATATATTTATATGACACATAAGTGCAGAATGGCTGTAAAAGTCCTAAAATAGCATCAGATAGTAACCACATATAGTAAGACAGCATCTGTCCTCACATAGTATTTTCTTTCCGTAACACGAAAACAAATAAAACGGCATTCAGTGGGCCATTGTGCATAATTTATACTGTTCCTCAATGGCAAGCTGAATGGGGCTTTTACTTCCCAGCAGTTCTCATCATCCTTTCCTTTCATTCTACCAAATCATAATTGGCAATAAAATATAGCACTGCACTATATGGAGCCGGGTTTGTCCTCAAGCAATAACTATGGCTCCAAGTAATGGTGTGGTAAGGAAAAGCAACAGTAGCAATTTTCAGCCTGCTCATTAGGTAGCGTCATGAAAACAGCTGTCCCCATCTGACAGTGAAGGGCTGTTATGTGGAGAGGCTGTTATTAAGTCCAATCACCCCTGATGGCTTATCAGACACAGGGACAGAGGCATATCACGCATACAGACACAGCCAGACACGTGTATGTGTACTCTCTCTCTCTCTCTCTCTCTCTCTCTATGTCTCTTTCTCTCTCTCTCTCTCTCTTTCTCTCTCTCTCTCTCACACACACACACACACACACACACACACACACACACACACACAAAATTCACAAGCGTTCAGATGGAGTTACTGAATAAAGATGTCACTGCTTGACCTTTGTTTGATTGTGTATCATAAATGTCGACATGATTGGTTGGCCTCTAGAATCCTGAGCTCTGTGTGACCCTAACTGACTCCTACTTTCTTCAGACCACCAACAGTAACCTTAAGAAAATACCCCCTGAAAACCAGAGAGAAACCCCTAAACGACCCCTGGATACTCTCAGGGGTCAAAAGGTCATAGCTCGCTCAGAGTCTGATGGGGTTTACTACTCAGGTAAGCCTGTCTGTTCTCAGTTCATCACAGATCTATCCAGTCTTTCTGTAACTGTTGCTCTGCTCTCGGAATGCCAGTCTTCCAAAGACATTCTCATACAGAATAAATTCTACTCTTCACCTTACCATCCATCCTATACCTTTTCATCCATATTGAGCCATTATGCTTTGTCTTTTTGTGTAGGCTACCTTGGTTCCATCTTTGAAGACTATGCTGTTAAGGATAATGTTCTGCAAGGCGTTCATTATTATGGAGTTATTCAACGATAATGAGCACCTCACAGAAGGTTATCTCGCTTATTACATGGCTACGTCACGTAACATTAGCCAAAAACTTCAGAGGAAATCAAAACTGTTCGCCAATGTTTGCCTGTGTTTGCAAATTTAAACGCAGCTCTTGTCTCAGACTTTTTATTCATGTCTGACTTAGTTAAAGGGACCCATCAACCTATCAGTTGATCGGGGCACAGGAAAATGAAATTTAAACAAAGTTTCCTTTCCTTCATCAGTTTGTTTTAGCTGTCGTTTCACTATTTGGTCTACACTACGTTGTCCCAAATTGTCTTGTTCGTATTCCTACTGACAGCACTCGGCAACCTTAAACAGCAAGACTATGGGTTGATTGGCTGTGTCCTATTGCTTTAAAGTTAGTTTGGAGCGGCGTCAAACTCAGCTGAATCAAATTGTGTCCTTCATTTCATACCACAGGCATAGCCAGGAAGCGTCTCCCTGGAAAAAGAGTGAGGGTTGAGTTGAGGAACGGGGCCTGTGAGGTGGTACCCCTCAGTGATGTGCTGACAGTGGGGGGCTCTGGCCCTTGTCCTCCTTTGGTGGTAAGATCCCCCCAATGATGCCATGAGGGTGGGATGATGATTAGTATAAAATTTAACACACACACATAAAAAAAATTGCAAATGCCTTTTCTCATATTGAGAAACGGAGATGCCTTCGTCCCACTCTTGCTCATGACCTGAGATTTGAAGCGCTACTGAAACACTTAAGATGCACTTGATTTCCACTTGACCTATGATGTGGTCTTTACTGATTGACACTGTACTGTAGGTAGCAGACTATGTGTTGGTTGCCGCTGGGACTGAGGACCTAGGTGACCACTTTTTGCCAGGAGTTGTCATAGCAACCCCTCGTCGTTTGGAGGCTGCAGACAAACTGTTCACTGTTCTCAAGTACAACAATAAGGAGGTACAGTACCCTTGAGTCATGACGGCAAACATCTGTTGGGGATAGTGTGCTGTTGCCTACTTTGAAATTCAACATGACCTCTAGGAAGCAAACACACACATAATGTGCTCCTCAAAGATTCTGTTGCATGTCAAGTACACTTAGCTTTGCTTGGCTTAAGTGCATTTTTGTCATTGGCTATTTTATTTTATTTCCAGGTGCATACTCTGCGCAATAAGATCATCAAGATCAGTCAGACTAGATTCCAAGCCACTTGTCACAGGCTTAGGCAGCTTCACCAGACCAACAAAACAAAGTACTGTAAGCGATTTTGTCTCGTGTTTTATTTCCACATTGTTGTATATAATATTTTAAGCATGGACATGAAACCATAAATGTTTTGTACATGATAAATTGATATTGATAATTTACTGTAATATTACATCATATCCTAACATATTTAATTAGTTTTGTTAATTTAATGCTTATGTTAATACAGGAAGACTGTATATTCTTTCAGAGCAAGCAAGGGAAAGGTGAAGATGTGAAGATATGAAGTAAACTAGGAAAGCACTCGGAGAGCGCAGACTTCCGCCAAGGCAATAAGGGGTCACTGACGCAATACAAATTCCAGGTGGTGTTCCAGATCAACAAATTGATGAGCAAAAAATGTAATCACCTGTTCCTTGTCCCAATACCTACATGGTCCGTAAATTTCATCCAAATTTGTGCAGTACCTTTCGATTATCTTGTTCACAAACAAATAGACAAACACCAGTGAAAATATAACCTCCTTAGGTAACCAGAAGACACTGTAAATCTAGGTGCATTGTAGATATTTTGCTTGCAAAATCTACATGGCACAATTAAGTACCCCCAACCTGCAGATATTTCAATCAGATTAACTGCATAGCACTGAAGAACAGATTACATTGTGCTATATTGTGCAATGACTATATCCTTTCGAGTCTTCTGCTTCACCACAACCTTCTGAAATATACAGTACACTTGCCATTTTCAGTAATGACTATTCAGTCAGTTCAGTTTTCGCATCAGTTTTTTCTTCCCCCTTTGGAGGATCTAGTCACTGTTGTTTTGTCAACTGAAAAAGAGAGAGTGAGAAAGGATCACTCCATGTGGCTCCTGATGCATTCTGGGAAACCCTGGGTTTAAAATACTGTGATTACCTCTGGCCTCTTGGCCAGCCGTGCAAAGAGGCTTTGAACTGGTCTTAGGTCTCCGAGCACCTGTCTCGGCTCCTGACTCATGGGGGCTGGAGACATCACAAAAGCAGCCCAACACAAGTGATGTATTGTCAGTGCAGATCCTGATTGTGAGATTCTTTTCTGCTTTACCATAATAAAATAGTCCATTGTGTTACTGAGTATCTTATATTTGCCAATATTTATTTTAAAATACTGTACTGTCAGTTTGTCCTTTGGATCTTGAGCACTTGTTTATCAGTGAGCTAACATGGTCCGGTGTTCCAATGACTATCAAAAGATAATCAAAATAATCACAGTGAATCACACACCATAGTCATGTAATCACATTTGTTATGTCTAATCTGAAATGGTAATCCTCTGATGGTGGAACTAAAGATTTATTGACACCTGACCTGGTTATTCTTGGTCACACTGCTGAAAATGGTAGCTAGTAATCTACTTTTGGACACAGTGCTGAACTTTTAGACACTATTAGACATCACAGATCCTTTTGCCTGTAACTGATTGCTATCAGTGGCCCTAGTCTATCTTAACGTGTGGTCTTCAGTCATATAGATTTGTTTAGAATATTTTTATGTATTTTCATCTAGAATATTTGCAATGTGTCCCACTGCAGTAAGCAGATGCTCTTGAGGAGCTACAGAAGAGTTGTGTCATGGTGACAGATGGAATAGGGTAACAGGATTAAGGGAGCTGTAGAGGAGAAACACATTTAATATGACACACAGAACAGATCATTGAGGTTTGGATGAACTCATTTTACTTCCTTTTGTGGAAGTATGTATAATATAAAGACATATAATTAATTATGCTACCAATTATTTTCATTATTTTGATAAGGAAATAATAAACCTTTGTTTTTGCAAAGGTAGGCCCACTGTATGATCACAGATATTGGCCTCTGACAAACATCCATTTGATGAATGCTGTGCTTTTGTGTACACCATTTAATCCTCTGTACCTCGCCTGATTTTTTTGCGCGTAATTCTTCTGTTTGGGATTACTATAAGAATCTACATACAGAAATATAAATTCAGGGTTCCATGTTCATGCAGCTCGACCATAGGGCCAAGGCTTGGTCTAAAAAGAATCATTGGACAGATCAAAGAGGCACTTGGCTGTAATCTGGGATTAGTGGGAGAACACTGCAGATTGCCTTAAGGGCTTCTTGGGTCTGGTGATCTTGTGTGGAACTGGCTGTCTGCCATTGGCTGTGCTATTGCCTTACCTCCTGTGCAAAAGGCCATTGCTGTTAGCCTAAACACTGATTCCATTACTTCATATGAGAATTTCTCTTGTTCCTTGTTTTTATAAATGAATAGTGCTTTGAACCATGCATTGGTATGGAAGAACAAAATTTGCACTGACATCCATTCAACATCCATATTGTTTACCTCCATCCAACAGATAAATGGTCATTTTGGAAGCAAAAACACATCTTTGATGCTCAGCTGTGTGTTCATATTTCTGCAGATCAGGCACACTAGATGTAGCCCACAACAGCGCAGTCCAGAGGCGGTAATGAATATGCATTAGAAACGGTGAGGAGCATGTGGAATCAGACTGAGATGAGGCTCCGCCTACTTTCAGTACGTTCGCATGGAGCTCTCCAACGTAGTAGGTGCTGAAGGCTGATTTTGGATTCCCGAGGTTCTATGTATCCTGTTCTGATGAACATTAAGGTGGAGCGAAATGGACATACATAATTTAGGTGAATAGAGAAGATAGCCGAGAGGATGGGCGTGAGCTTTGCTTAGAAGCATGGAAATATTCATTATTAGGAGAACGTGTTAGACGTTAATTTTGCGACAAGAACACAGCACAGGTAAGATAAAGCAGAAGGACTTTGTTAAAAGCAATGTCAGCATGTTGAATGGCTTTATGATTGTGTTGATTGAATTTGAATTTGGTGAATTACAAATGTTTTTTAAAATGAATGTTAGCTGTACCTTTTAGGCTATATCAACTTTGACTTGAGACTTAAGTCAGACAGACTGACGCCACCTGATGCATGCAAATTGCTAACAAGATTTAGCATGCTGTTTCTGAGAGGGTTAGTGGAGACTGACTCTGTATAGCTGCACGTGCCACTACTGTTGTACAAAATTAGTACAACATGCAATTGTATAAATCTATTTGTATCTTGTACACTAAAGACAAGGCAGCATGTTTCCAACTTGTTCCAAGACATAGTGCCTTGGGGATCTTAGGCTACTGTGTTTGTTTACATTAGTTCATTTTATGGATACCTATAGTTTTTGAGAATACATGTAGCCTATGATTTGTGTCATCATAAGAAATGGTGAGAATGAGGAGCAAAATGTTTTAAAGAATTTTTTTGAGGAGACATTTCTCAACTAGGCTACGAATAGGTTACAATGTTTGGAGCTTGGAAGCAGAAATGTTCTAACAGCTGAGTTTTGCCTCTCCTCAACAGTTTAACATAATCTAGGCTAAATGTATGCAACAGGTGATCCAGGCAGATAATGGTGTGACTTGTTCCAGACTCCTGAGTCATGGGTATCTCTGATTGCCTCTGTGATAGCTGATCTCCAATCACAGATGTTAGTGAACAGACTGAGTGCAGTAGCCTTTTGCTGTTTTAAAGCCAGGTTGATCTTACAGCAGGCTGGAACGCTGATCCTGTTTGGTGTTAAGTCATAATCAGGGTGTATTCTTAGACACTGCTCACATGGATGTGTTTTCACTGTGAAAATGTATTTGCTAAAAGTAAGTGCAAACTAAAATCCCATCTTGTCATTGTGGTTGTTAATAATATTAGACCTTCACCTTCTCAGAAAAGTGGTATGCCCTTCCAGTATTGTTTTTCACTGCACAAAAAGCCACAAGTAGATCCATTTGAAATATACTTTTCTGAAGAGAATACTCACTTTTGTATCTTAACGAACTTCATAGTTATTCCTTTTTTTATTTTTGTTTGCAGCATTCTCTTTATGGCCAAATGTGTTTGGCGGGCAGAGTTTGACCAGTGAAAATGGCAAAGATCTGCACTGAAAAGTCCTACCCAACACGTCAGAGGTTGTCAGATGCTCATTCGGACGATGACTCAGACGATAGTCCCAGCAGGTCAGATAACACTGAACTTTGAGTATCAGCCAATAATATCAAATCAGTATAACACCCTTATCTTCTAAAAATATATCACAATTTTCAGGATGACAATTTAACAGCCAAATGTGGTGTTTGAGAGCTCAACTCACCAAAATTACACTATTTTGTACTGAACCCATATAACAGAATTAAAGTGAATGTTAAAGTGAGTGGAGAAAGTAAACATGCATATGAATATTACAATTTGTGACTGTAAAGGTTTAAGTTGTATGTAGGCTACATATTTAGACAGCAAAAATAACCTGAGAAAACTAATTTCCCTCTCTATCTCTCAGACCACATTCAGCCTGTGGGGACACGTCATCGGCGGTGCAGGGTGCCGCCTCTACCATAACGAGTACGCTCACTGGGTCTCGCCGGGGTTCATTTACTGGACAAGGAGCCATGGCCAGGTAGTCTAGAACAATTAGAACAATGTGGAACAATTACACCAATGTAGAACAATTCTCTGTGGAGCATTCCATGTTGTTGTTGATGAATCACTTACTATTGCAAGTCAAATCCCAGTTGTTTAGGGTTTGTTTTGCAATACTAAAACCATGACTGTGCATTATTCTCATTATTATTTGGCTGCAACCAGTGGAACAAGTTAAATGATAATGTGAATCTGAAACAATTTTTTCATTAACTATCAAGTATTAACAGTTCTGCAATAAATGCCGACCTTCAGTTATGCATACCAGAAATGTCTGTGAATGTCTAAACTGATCAGTACAGCTATTAGCTTTGTCATTCAGTTATTCAGTAAACAAAAAAATTATTGGTTCTGTCCCTGACACATCCTCAAACGAGATGATCTGGATTTTCAGTCTTGAATTGATCGCTCCTGCACATTCTACTGCGCCAAGTAGTAATGAAATGTGAAAGCAGCAGTTCCCATAGAGAAGTGTGGAATAGCCATTAGTGTTTGACCTCTACTGATCTCCCAGGCTCTCTCACTTCCTACTCATGCTGCGGAACTGGGCAGTCCGCAGGCTACGTGGTGAAGAAGAGCGGCCCGACTCCTTCCTAGAGCAATTCCGTGGCCCCGACCTCAAGGACCTGAACAGCCGTGGCAGTAATGCCCAGTCCTCTCTGGGTCAGCCAGATGGGCACGGAAAGAGGAAGTGAGTGAGCAGAGGGAGGTGGTGGTGGTTAGGGTTGGTGGTTCAGTACTGACTGAATGGTGCCGATCAAATTCTATCATTCAGATCACAAGTACTATTGACTATTGGTTCATATAAAATTAATAGGTACTAACTTTCAATATATTTTTTAAGAAGTAAATTTTGCACACCTCTTATGATGAGGGGTGGAAGGTGATCCTGCATCTATTGCTTTGAAAGAAGTATAAACTTCTGCACAATGTTTCATCTGAAGGACCATTGACCAAAATGTTGTGTGTTAAAGTTGCTTGCAGAATGGGCAGTGTGTGGGAGTTTATACTTCTTTCTGAGTATTTTCTTTTTTTGCCATAGCATCATTGCCTTCAAAGAACCTGGGTAAAATAAACCAAAAGAGTGTTCCTCGGAGCAGTGCCTTGGAACTGAGCAATGCCTCAACCCTAGTGGTGGTCGTTTGAGTTAAGCCCCAGGCAAGCGGTCATGGAGTAGTGCTTTACAGTAGTTGTCTGTTCTAGTTTACAGTAGTTTCCTTATACTTCAGATTTATAGAATGTTCTACAGTTTTCTAAGACCAGATAAGGTAAATTGTTTCTACCTGACAAGTTTCGGGTACTTTGCCTCTGCAGCCTTCATCAGAGGTGTCACATGATGTTAATGTGACGACGTCTGTGATGTGTTACTGTATATGGATTTTGCCACCCCACCTATAACACATCACAGGCGTATACAGGTTGCAGTTTAAAATCTATATGGTTTGAATTTGTATATGCAGAGAAGTTGTTAACTCTTACCTCAAGCAGAACTTACCGTTAATGGGGCCTCATACAAAAAACAATGTGGAGCACTGCAACCTGGCAAATTCACAATTTAGATTTTGTCATTTCATCATTTAGAGGTAGGCCTACCTCATTTTTGCCTCTTATATTTCATGTTTTGAGAGATTTTAATACAGTTCTTTTCTAGGCTCTTAAACGTGTACTCAACAGAGATGGCAAAACATCTGCCATACTACATTCACAAAACAACAACCATAAAATAAAGCAAGCAAAAAACCAAATCAAACAAAACAAGTTTGCAAACGGCACATCTGCTGGTTCCTTCCATGCTGCTTTTGTTGCTCCACTGTATATCCTGAGCCTCCAGTGTACAGTGGAGTATTAATTATGGTAGTTGAGATGTGAGTAATGTGAGTAGCATTAACAAAATGAAAATCTGTTTCCCCAAGTAATCCAAAGCATTGGCCCCTGGCCACTTACAACATGAACAACTGCAACAACACAGATGAGTAAGTGTTTTCTGCCTTGTAATGTAGCATAGCTTTAGTCGGTCCTGTAGACCTGTGCCACTTCTGTAGAAGAGGTTCCCTGGATATGGTGTCTCCTAAATAAAAATTCAGAGTTGTGTTTATTATGTAGGCATGAGTATGTGCACATTTGCTAAGTTAATGTTAGACTAAGTATGGATTAGTATTTAAGGCTTTTGAAGTATTTCTCACTCACTTCAGATCTCACTCAAGCCCCTTCCAGTGTAGTGGTGATTCCTTGAATGCAGCCTTTGTATTGTGTACTGAAAGCTCTGTAGAGTTTAGCAGCACTGTAGTGGACTGTTGGTTAGTGTTTAGTCATCATTGAATTTGTAATGCCACCTACTGGGCAAAAGTAGAAGTTACAGCACTGGTAAAGTGTTTGGTAGCTCCCCACTAGTTCCTTATGGAATTGAAACATCAATGCTTAAATCAACTGCCTGTACTCCCCCACCCCCCAAATAATATTAATTCTAGCAAAAAAGATGACAAAAAGGACGAGATAAAGAAAGATGAGAAAAAAGACGAAGACAAGAAGGAGGACAAAAAAGACGAGAAAGCAGATGACAAGAAAGATGAGAAAAAGGATGACAAAAAAGACGACAAGAAAGATGACAAAAAAGATGACAAAAAAGATGATAAAAAGGCAGAGGAGCCTCCGTAAGTACAGTATCCAGTCCTGGAGGATAAAGTAGATCATAGAAAAATACAGGCACTACATGTGTTTGTAAAAGTCTCTGTTAACAGTTGGCAAGTAACTCAATAACATTAGGCCAAGATTAACGTATAAAGGAATCTGTGCACAAGCATGCAAGAGACTATTTGTAAATATTTCTTTTAGGAAGGAAATCTGGATCATGGACCCAGCAACAGACAAGTACTACAGGTGGCTTACAGTCATCGCCATTCCAGTGTTTTACAATCTTATCATGCTTGTTACTAGGTGAGTATACTTTGCTTGACTTCACTGAAAAAAAGCCAGACCACATAAAGATGGTATAAATGCTGAAAACATCATCTTCATTACAATCTTTTTACTCCTTAGGGCCTGTTTCAATGAACTTCAGGATGATTACACTATTCTGTGGATTATATTGGATTACGCTTCCGATGCAATCTACTACACAGATTGTTTTGTCAAATCAAGAACAGGTGACAGATCATCTCACACACCAATTACAAAAATGCATAGAAACACTGTCTAATACGACATATATGCTAACAACACCACAACACATTTACATACAGATATTTTGTTCATAAATAATGAATCATATCAAACAATTTGACAAAATCGTTTACAAAATTGTTTACTGTATATCGTCATCATCAACATCATCTGCTTCACTATTGTGACTTAACATGTTATCCATTTTCTTTTACAGCATTTCTGGAGCAAGGACTCCTTGTAAAAGACTCCAAGAAATTGAGAGACAATTATATAAGTAAACCTATTTTCAAGTATGACATGCTGGCAATGCTTCCAACAGATCTCCTATTTTTGAAGTATGGATACAACAACCCTGAGTTAAGATTTAACCGGCTTTTCAAAATGTCTCGGCTCCTTGAGTTCTTTGAGCGCACAGAAACCAGAACAAGCTTTCCCAATGTCTTCCGAATCAGCAACCTCGTGCTCTACATCCTGATCATCATCCACTGGAATGGTTGCCTATTCTTCGCCATCTCGAAAACCCTCGGCTTCGGCACAGACACCTGGGTCTATCCCAACACCAGCCATCCTGTATATGGCCGTCTGGCCAGGAAATACATTTACTGTCTTTACTGGTCCACACTCACGCTGACTTGTATTGGAGAGGTCCCGCCGCCTGTCTCAGACTTTGAATATCTGTTTGTCGTTGGTGACTTCCTCGTGGGTGTGCTGATTTTCGCCTCCATTGTCGGTAACGTCGGTGCCATGGTGTTGAACATGAATGCCTCCCGAACGGATTTCCAGACCAAGGTCGATTCTATCAAGCAGTATATGTCCTCTCGTAAGGTCACCAAAGACCTTGAGGCGAGGGTCATCAAGTGGTTCGACTACCTCTGGACGGAGAACAAGACCTGCGACGAGAAAGCCGTGCTCAAGCACCTCCCTGACAAGCTAAAGGCAGAGATTGCCGTCAACGTGCACTTGGACACGCTGAAGAAAGTGCGCATCTTCCAAGGTTGCGAGGCCGCACTGCTCATCGAGCTGGTGCTCAAGCTTCAGCCTCAGGTGTTCAGTCCCGGTGATTACATCTGCAAGAAGGGCGACATTGGGAGAGAGATGTACATTATCCAGGACGGAAAGCTGGCTGTGGTTGCTGATGATGGCATAACCCAGTTCGTCGTACTGGGCGAAGGCGCGTACTTTGGGGAGATTAGTATCTTGGGAATCAAAGGCAGTAAGGCTGGAAACAGAAGAACAGCTAACATCAGGAGTGTGGGTTACTCCGATCTCTTCGCCCTCTCCAAAGACGACCTGATGG
The DNA here is from genome assembly GCA_030264315.1 of Sardinella tawilis. Taxonomy (NCBI): domain Eukaryota; kingdom Metazoa; phylum Chordata; class Actinopteri; order Clupeiformes; family Clupeidae; genus Sardinella; species Sardinella tawilis. The sequence goes on from JASCQY010000002.1 coordinate 17,057,035, forward strand.
AGTCACTCACTGAGTACCCAGACGCTAAGCTAGCCCTGGAGGAGAAAGGGAAAGCTATCCTGATGAAGGACAACCTGATCGACGAGGCCATCGCAAACGCAGGAGCAGATCCGCTGGTCCTTCACGAGAAGATTCTGAATCTGCAGAAAAACGTTGACAAAGTCACGGTCAAGTTTGCCAGACTAATGGCAGAGCAGGTGTCTACCCAAACCAAGATTAAGGAACGCATCAAAACTATGGAGGCAAAGGTGAAGTCTCTGAGTAAGGATGAAAAATCAGAGGTGGTCGAGGACAAAAAGGATGAAAAAAAATAACTAACTGAATGCACCACAGGACTGTAACAACAAAGACACATGTCATTTTGTATTTCTAAGTATATTCACTTGTAGTGTTCCTATACAACAGTTTGTATCCATGTCTTTTCTGAATTTGAAATATGTACATGGTAACTGAGCATTTCCTTGTTGTGCAGATTTTCCATGGTCTGTCATACAGTAAATTTGATATTGAATGCTGAGTGTCCTTGCATTAAGGAAAGATCCAGTTTAGGGAAAAATTAAGGGAAAAATCCAGTCAATCAGCCCATATCCCTGCTCTTTTAGGCTGACGTGTGCTGTTGGTACAGCATTTGGTACAACGTAGACCGAATTTGCGAACTGGCCGCTAATGCGTATTGATGGGGGAATTGGAAAATGAAACTTCCTTGCCCTCATCAATAAGTGTTGCCTACCATTTCGCTATTTAGTCTCCAATATACTAAATGCTGTTGTTCTCATACCTTCTGATAGTACTTGGCAACATGAAACAACAGGGCTACAGGTTGATTCACTCCTATCAAGACCGATCCTCAGCCCAGTATAATCTGGATAAAATCAATCTACAGTAGATTTGAAAATCCCATGTTGTTGTTATCTGTGATCAGGGACCAGTTATTCAAAAATAATCTTTGATTTCACATAGCAAAACATGTGATTTTCCAATCTGGATTCAATTTGATCTAGATTAAACTGTTTTGAAAAACTGGGCCATGGAGAGTGCTGAAAAAGCCTGCATTGTTAGAAGAACGTCAGCTTCGCAAGATTTTCTTGGAGCAACCTCTGTAGACTTTTGTAATACAGTATGTACAGTTTCTGAAATGTTAGACTATCATTTAACATCATCTTGACATTCAAGTGTGAAATCATGTGCTCAAAATGTTATAGAAACTACATCGAAATATTATACTGTTGTCATCACACAATTGCCACAATGTTGTAAATAGTTTATATATTATGAACGTTCATTTGGCACATACATGGTTGGACCAAGAATTTTGTCCTGTCTTTTGCTATGTTTATAATCACATTCTGACAGTGACTTTTAAATGTCCAGGTATTACGGATGTCCATTTAGACTGATGGAAATGTCTGTCTAAATAAACTGAATTGAACCAAATGGAACAAATCATTCAGTAAGATTTCATATCTTTCCATATTTTCCATACTTTCCACATAGGTAGCGTAAAACATATTGTATAAACATCACATGATTCTTTATTATTCACTCAAAAAAATAAATAAATAAATAAAAACCATTGTATGACACAAAACTCTCTGACTCGGCTGACTATAGAGAAGGTTAGTATAAACTAAAGATGCCAAGTAAAAAAAAACACAAAAACATTGAGGATCAAAACTTGCCACTTATATTTAAAAGTTCACAAAATAGACCTCTGTTTTCTTGACCCATAATGGTTTGCAGTAAAATCGTCATTATTTCCATGATATTATTGTATTGGCTGATCAAGGCCATCATAGCCTAAAACCAAGTGACTCATTTTCTCCATCGGCTATAGTAGTTTGTGTGTGTGATTTTTATCAAGCAGAACTGACATTTAAACTGATTGATGCAGATGACAAACAACAGACTGAAATGTGCCAGACCAAAATATGTACCCCTATCTGAAGTGTAGCCTTGAGCAGGGGTTCTCAAACTTTATTGGGCCGGGGACCCCACCAGCACAGGAAAATTTAAAAAGAACTCTCATAGAGCAACAGACTTAACCGTATGTACCGGTACTATGTATAGCCATTCGTACAGTTAGATACTTTTGGATTTTTTTTTTTATTTTCCCCACATACAGTAAGACATGTTTATATTTTGTGGAAAACTTTTTCACTGGCCCAAAGGCAATGTGCTGTAGTCCCCGGACCCCACTTTGATAATCAATGGTCTTGAGTAGGCTATAGGCTACCCAGCCTGTCATAAGCAGCTCAGTACAGTAGGTACTGAATGAAGCTCAAAGCAGAGAAACACACATGGAGATACTAAAATATTAAAATTTGATGTATCCTGAGTAAATAACAAAACACACACATCTTCATTTCAAACATCAGATAACATTAACATTGCTGGCTCAAAGACATTGTTGAAATTTCGAAACATTTAGGCTACCACTCTCTGGAAAACATTTTTGAAACAACTCAGTTCCTCAAAAATGCTATGTAGATAAGATATAAATTCATGTCCAAACAGATATATTCTGTTCTCAAGTTCACAGTATTTTGACATCAAACACCCTAAAAGAGAGCATAATTCACTTCATGCCAGCATCGAGTGCATAAGTTAATGTTCAAAAATAAAGCAGCAATTATGGCTGTTCTTGTCATCTGACACAGCAGATTTCAGGTAAAGCCAAATGGATTCAAAGCATTATTAAGAATCTGTTACACCTTCAGAAAATACATCACATGGCCTACATAACACTATAAATCTGAATCAAAAGAAGGGAGGGGGAGAGTAGTAGATATCATGGCAAAGAACAACTCGCCATGCAAGAAAAACTCGTGCACTGTAATGAAACAAATCAGAAAGCAATTATTTGTCATGTGGATAGGCTTCACAACATGCCAAATCCCTTGGCATAAGTAATGGCTTTTAGAAGTCTCTCTTTTAGTGTCTCTTTGGTAGAATATTCTGGAAGCAACAGGGCATTAAAGCATGTATGGGAGGTAGGTAACCTGGTACAGAAAACATTGGTATTAGATTATTTAAACAACATCAGCAGTAGCAACATTATCATCATCATCATCAAGAATCTGTACCACCACTATGTTTGTCCACTTACCTGTCTGAATCACTGCCATTTTTGGCTATGATCATCTTCAGCTTCCCAAGGCCCCCCACAGGAGCCCTGTCTGTGCCAGTGGTGAACTGGAGAAAAAGCTTCTTCTGATCTTCCCCAAATGAGTGCACAATTTCCCAGAAATCTCTGTGTTGACGCAACATTAAAGTTTATTTATGATCATCATGACACAGTAATCTTGTAATAGAGGTTGTGCTATATTTAGAAATTGAAGGATGTTCAAGAAATGGAAGATGGACAAGAAATGTAATAACAATGACAAAGCTGTTCAATCTTCCGCTCAGGTGGAAAGTGGTTAGCGAGGCTTACTTTATGACACGGCTCTCTCTGTTGTAGCCCCCATCGTACTCTGTGCTCTCTTCAAGGGCATGAAAGTCCAGGTTCTAAGAATTGAGATAAACTTTGTTACTTTTTAAATTTTAATTATTATTATTGGAGAACAGGAGAGAAGAATAACCCCCGGTGAACTGACGTACCCTACTTCCACAAATGAGTAGCTCTATTTCGTCAGGCCGGAAAAGGTACTTCAGTGGGGATTCATTAGTCACCATGTGAAAGCCTCGTCTGAAGGCCTTGAACTGTACCTCCACGCTTTTATTTAGAATGTAATCGGCATACTGAGACACAAATTCCTGTGTGAAACAAAGGTTCATGGGAAAGCAAACCTCAGAAAAACAAAATAAGGTAAAGAAAATTTGGGGAAAAGAAAGTTCAAGTCAAAGACGTGAATTTCTGTAATTTCTTGGTTGGACCGGTTTACTTGCTTTCTTGAAAAAAAAAAAATACCTTTCTGTTGTTGTTGGTTACAGGGATGTCTTCTCCATTTTCTCTCAGGTCATGCATGACAGGATTTCCAAACAGGTCAGTTTGTGTTATCTGGAAGGTGAGCATCATGTCTTTCTCCACATCACCCTCATAATCCAGTAACTCCTTCATGCTGTGATGGAGAGCCTGAGTTCATGGCACAATCAGAAACAAATAAAACATATAGTCAGTGTGATACAGTCTGATAACTACTGACATTAGACACTAGATCACTTTTGTTAAAATAACTTCTGTTATCTAGTATCTAGTTATAAGAATGTAAGTCATGAGATTTTAACATTATGTATGACATTGCATTACTGGGTGAGAATCAGCCAAGTCCAGAAGAGTCCCCTTCTTGCCCATTAGCTTTCTGTAGACCACCATGGGAAAGTGCACATCCAAGATACAGTTGTTGTATATGGCCAAGCCCAACACAATGCCTATCAGTGTGTACTGGCCTTCATTTTCCAATGAGGAGGGGTTGAACCAAAACACCTTGGTGCTGTCATCATAGGTGAACATACCTGAGAATGGACAGATCATGTCATGTTGATTTAACCAATGAGGAAAGACTGAGCCATCTGTGAGTTTATACATAGTTTGAGTAATGAAGAGGAGCTGAAATTATTGTGGTAAATGTTTTACAGTAGCCTAATAGCCATGAAAGTCATGCGTTGCATTCTTTATTGCTGCATACTAAGATAGCTAAGTTAATGGAGCATGATATTTGTCTGGTTGGATGACTATTTTACCAATATCTGGGTTGAAAATCTCTTCAACAACCAGTTGAAAGAACTCTTTGGAAACTCCTCCTTCATCCAGGCCTTGTTCCCCTTCAAACTCTACATAGAGCTGTTTCTTCAAGTCTGAGGGGTTCTCTAATGCAATCATCTCCAGCTGGAACAGATGGAGAGAGAAAAATAATGGCCACTGCATGATAAATCTAAAATATTTAAGTCTGTCAAATCTGTACTTAGAAAGTGTAATATTCATACGAAGAAAAACTAGTCATCCAGATGAAACATGGGAGGGGGTATTTACAATTTAAGGAACTCAACAAATATTACCCTGATCAAGGCATCATCAATGAGATGGTCTCTTCGAACTTTGAGACGTAAATACGGGTTAGCTTGCTGTCCTTCGACCATACTGTAGAGTGCTGTGATCCGACGTTCACTGTACATTCGAATCCTGTTGTCATAGTACAGTCCCTGGTTCTTAGTCACAGCATTAAGGATAAAGGGGCAGGTCATGAAGGCAAACTTGCTCTCCGCGTTTACCTTAAAGAAGACATAGTCCTTGTCCATTTCGAGCACCTCATTCAACGGCTCGTTAATAAACTCCTCAAAGGCAATGAGGGGGTGTCGACAGTCGGACGCCCGTACACCAAGCTCTACCTCTAAAGGGTCCACCCTGGGAGCCTTTGGGCTCCTTTCTTCCTCCCCCAATAGTTCTTGCAAAGTCAGATCATTGGACTCTATCAGCAGATCATCATCTTCCTCGTTCTGATCTGGGTCCAGCTCCCCGGCTAGAATATTAGCAAAATAAACGATCTTTAAACACTTGGCAGCAGCCACCACTGTTTCGTCATCTTGGACCAAGTTGTCATTGTCAAAGTCATTGCAGATGACCGTGAAGGTGATCAGCTGCTGAAAGGTCTCCAGCATTCTGAGGATGTGTTCTGTGCCAAAGCCCGACCACAGGCGCGCCAGCCGCGCTTGCCCAGGGAGAGAAAGCTTGCTCATCGCCTTGCAGAAGAGAGGTAACGCTGACTCCAGATATTCTGGGCTATGAAGGTTGGTGTTCTCCATGACTATCACAAAGAGGTTGAGGTAGTTGTGGTCGAAGGAATAAGCATCGTGGTAGGTCAGCTCACTCTCCACGTTTGGCGTCATGCACACCAAGGCGTTGATGATGGCACCCTCAATTTGCTCATTCGGCAGTATTTTATCATACACTCTTCTCACTCCATCAATGTCTACAGTCACCTCATCATCATCGTCGTCATCACTGTCATCTTCATCACTTTTGTCTCCCTCCTTCTCTGCTCCTTTGCTAGTGGAGGGCTTAGTGGTAGCTGTCAAACTAGATGACGCCCCATGCTTGCCTTCACTCTTCTTGTCCTGCTGTGACTTTAACTTGTTTGGCTTCTGTTGTTTGGGCAAGCGGAAACTTCGCATCAGGCACTCTGAGTCTGAGAATACTTTCCCAATGGCCCGAACCAAAGGGGCGTAGTTGTTATTCTCTGCACACACTGCCAAGATCTCACACACTTTCTCTTCAGTAAGGAAGTTCAGCTCTGTACAGGACGAAAACATATAATACAAGAAAACAATGTAAATATAAGAATATTTCCATGTAAAAGGTTAACTGAAAAGTCCAAAACAACAAGTCTGGATAAATTAGCGCTAGTGGTGAGCAGGGGGGGGGGGGGGCAATGCTTCCACTTTTACTTACCACTGAAGTCATCGTCCACAAAATCTGTGTGGCTCATCTTCTTGCTGAGGGACGAATCCTTACGATCTCTTCAGTCACTTCACAGTCACTTTCAGTTGCCCTTTTCTTTGCATAGCAGTTTTTTTTTGTTATTAGTGAGAGAATATGTCACTGGACTTCGATATTTCAACTCAATTTTACAATCACAGAATTCCTAAGGATTTGGGCCATGAAAGAGCAGGCTGTGATCAGGATAGATATAATGACATGGGAGGTTGTGAACGGGTTAACGCCACATGCCTTCTTCATCTTGTAATTTGCACAGCCACAAAGGAATTAGTTCTGCCTCATAAGGGAACTCAATCATGTAATCCAATTTTATCCAGAGATGCAGAAATCGCATTACCACGTAAAAACACTCGTTCGGCACAATGCATTTTGGACAAACACAACATGCTCAACAAACAGAGGTTTGTAAACTTGTGCATTATTGCACGCCAGTCATGCAACAGTGATACAAATGAGATACAAAAATGCAAAAATCTACCCCACTTGAAACTCTTGTGCAAGTGGAATCTGATGTAGGCTACTCAAGCCTGCCCTGTTACCACAATAAAAAAAAACACACACATGCACTGCAGAGAAGACACATTCAAACAATAAATTATTTTACTAAAAAAGATCTTTTATTTGTAAATACACACTTAATTGTACAAAACAAGCATGCTTCTGTGTCAATGTAGGCCTATGTAGGGCTAAATTAAAATAATTGTTAAAAAAAAACAAACAAATGTGGCAGAATTAGTGGACAAAGGCAACATAACATGCTCCCCCAGAGTAACTTACATAGCTTAAATCTTTTTTAGTCACGTTCTCTCCAACTGAAATTAAACAATGAATACATTTAAAGAAAAAAAAAAACATCATTTAGGCCTAGTTTTATTTGCCTCTCTTAAACCAAGCCAAAGCCATCGATATCGAAGGCTTTGAACCAAGATACAGTTGATTTCACCAGTAAAGTGACTGCACCTGACATTTGCATCACGTGACTAACATTACTAAAGTTACAACGCTGATTGTTACAGTATTATGATATCGATAAGGAAATTTTGACTACAGCAAAATTGTAACCAGGATTCAGCGTTCTTTCACATTTCTTTTCAAGTCTGCTTACATTTTTAACTAGTTTCATTTTCCTACAGGCCTAACTAAATTGCCATCTTGGATGTCTGAAAGTCTGAGCGAGTAGCTTTACCGAGTGTTTTACTTTGGCTACACGTGTGGAGACGAAGTTAGGCTTCCCCCACTTGTCTCGTTGTCAACATGACTGAACACTGTTTAAGTGTTGTTGTTAGTTACATGCAGACGAATGAACCTTACTACAATCATCCGAATCGCTAAAACAGTTTTTCGCCCGCTCCTATAATGACTTCACACACACGCGCACTTCAATGCTGCTTACATTGTGAACTGTGATGACGGGAGACGGGTCACTGTAGAAAAATCTTTGAGACAAAAACAATGATCAGTCCAGTCTTGACTCGGCAAAACTCTTCTCAGCCATCTTGACTTGTCTTCTGTCGCAACCAGTCGCAATAACAACCACCGTCAACAAGTGGACCTTTCCCACAATGCAATGTGCCATCAGAATTAATTTTAAAGTTTTCCCTGCGTTATTATGTCAACAGAAATATCGGTAACTGTAAAAGAAATAACAGACTGATAGGCCTAATTAAGTAAAGTAGACATTAGGTTATACATAATCTACAATAGCCTAATCTTATTACCATTGTGGATTATTGGAATTGTTAGCTGGTGAAGGAATGTCAACATTAGAGAGCAAAATCGAGTTGCAAAATTATAACTAAATTCTTTATGCAATATCTATCACATGTCCTCAGATGAATACGACTAAAAACGACTAAAACGAAATATCTGTGGCACTATTATTGACGTATTATGTAGTACCAGCAGATGGCAGGATTTCCTACTAGATTTCTCGGACGAGCCTATGAGAGTAGATATTTTCTACTTTGGGCTTGAATCACTTTTTTGCAGGCCTGAAGTGAATTGCATCAACCAACAACCTTAAATGCACATACACATTTCAATCTTTTATTTAAAAACGTAACTGAATGGATATTCTTTTCAAAGAAACTGCAGCCATTACATGCAACTATGCCCCTTGAAAAAGTTATTTCTAGGTTGATTTCAAAGTTTTCAGCTTGCTCCAAATGTAATGTGCACCCCTGAGACAGACATGGTACAACACTAATGCCTGTTTAATATGCCAGTGCTTGTCAAGGACCTGCACTCAATAAGGAGAGCACTCTGCTTTCAGTCAGCAGGCAACAGAAACCAGTTCATTTGTTCCTGCTATTCAGTGTCTGTCAGTTCTCACCCACCATTCCTCTTTCAAGACAGCACACACATTGGCCTAGCACCCTTTACAGTATACAGCTCTGCATAGGCCTAGGCACTAGGCATGTCCTACATACTGTAGGCTACCCTATGTAATTTGCATTCTCCCGCCATTACAACAGCCATTTACATTCATAAGATCAAAGGATTGTGCTCTCAGGTGATGGGAACATCAGGTATTTTTTTTTGTGTGTGTGTGTGTTTGTGCAAATAATTTTGCATCAATGGATGGTTGCGGGGCGGGCTTTGCAAGTTTTTTTTTTTTTTTTTTTTTTTTGCATTTGTTAGTTTGTTTATTTTTCAATAGCACTGAACCTGTGGCAAAGCTGTGTAATAGAAAAAGGTGTCTATGTTTGGGGAGATGAGGACCAGTGCAGCTGTGGAAAATCAGGATTTCATGAATATAGACAGCTGGTTAGCCCCGTGTCAACAAGGTCTGAGATTGCACCTCACTTCACAGTTCAGCTAAGGCTCTTGAGCTGTGAGAGCCTCACCAAACCAGATTGAACAACTGAAATGCAATAGTTTTTTCAAAGCATCTCATGTTTGTAAAACATAATGTATTTGAACATATTACGCTATTTTTATATTGAGCTATTTTATTGTGTTCGTTTGTATGACGTTTGGTTCTGTGGTAGGCCCTACTACTAAATGAAAAAGTCCAATCCATGCAGCATAATTGGAAATATAATGTTGTTGAGGACATATTCAAGTTTGATTTATTTTTGGGAGCAGATGCATTGCATATTGCTTTACGGCACCAATAAATCTGGTTTGTGTTGGTATCATATTTACAGGTCATGATGCTTCATAAAAAATAGTGCATAGGGTGACAGTAGTGCCTGATTAAAGTGCAAATGATTTACTTCCCAATTAAACTACAGTTTGATACCATGCATATGCACACTCCTTTAGAGACACATCAGTGAGACATACCACTGTCTGCCTTTCAAATATTGATTAGAAACAACATTAACATTTAACTAATAACGTTTTTCGAACTAAAAATATGCTGTACGAACCCCTGGGCATAGACAGGTGTTCACACTATAGTTTTGAACATTCTGAAGATTTTTTTTTTTCTCATGTAAAAAAAACATGGCACTGTCTGGTTCCATTCATTTAGCAGAATAGCATGAAGCCTGAAGAATGAATTGATGCCGTGGACAAAGACTTGCAGTGTATGAGTTGTATGCCATGTTAAATCTATCAACAATTTCCTTTTGTATTTGAAGGTAGGATGACCAAATACTAGCAGGTGCTTTTCCTAGACACAATGTGGCATTTTTTGACCAATTTCCTTTGGCCATGCCGTGCGACAGATAAGCCTTTACAAGTTGAAAACCTGATTTGATTTGGGGCTGTATAGATACTGTTGCTGCTGGCATTGCTGATGTTATACTGCATGGACAAAAACAATCATCTAGATTGTGCCAAGCAGTCTTTGGGCTTATCGAATCCCTGTGCCAACCGCGTGGAGACCGTGCATTCAGGGGAAGAGCACCTCTAATTAAATTCGTTTTAAGAGGATCACACTATATTGCGCCTCCCACAGCCTTGTTCAACTCAATATGAACACACAGTGGATTTCAGTGGGCTTCGCAAACAGGGGAGAGAGTGAATGTGTAATATTGGCTCAGATGCTACAAGGTAAAACCTCCACTAGAGGTTGGAGGTTTGTGTTCCTTAACAATACCCTTTCCCACAGAGAAACTGTGTCCTTGTACAATGTATAGCTTTAAAGGTAATTTCTTTAAATGTGGAGCTGAGGGAAACAAAAGTGAAACAACTGCAAAAAAAAACAAAATTGGTTTGCTTTACAGTACATGTGCTGTATGTCAACTCTTTATTTTGTGGGAAAATCTCACCTGTTGACCTAACAGCCCTCTAAACATCTGCTGTGAGTGCGGCTTCCACATAGGCAGACGGTGGTGATGAGGAAATGAACAGAGAAGCCACATTAGCATTGCACAACATATTCTCAAGTCCTCAGTGATTACAACTCACATAACAGTAATTTCCTTGGCCAGCAATAACAAACGGTTAATTGTAATTGTGTGAGTGTGAATCTGTAGGTGAATATGTGTACAAAAACTGAGAGTGTGTGTGCGAGCACATGAGAGCGTGTGTGTGTGTGTGTGAGAGAGAGAGAGAGAGAGAGCTGTGCCTGCACATGTGTGTGATCATGTGTCCTCTGATATTTAAGTCAGCCTCAGCTTCCAAGGTCATGAATATTCAAATCAGACCAGAGGTAATTTAAAATCCAATTAAACAGGCCTCATTCAAAATGACAGAGAAGCAGATTTTTGAGAAATTGATTCAATTGATTGACCTGGCTGTTTAGAATGTAAATCGCTCCTCTGCTCCCCAAGATTTTCGCTCTCCTGACTGTATACTATCTTCAAATTACCCATATCCATCTTCACCAAGTTGGCCTTGGACTACTGTAGCCTAGCAGCTATTGCCTGTACCCAGTCGATTTTATACAGTATATACAGTATATACTGCATATATACAGTATATTAGGTGTTCATCTTGTGCACACAACCAACCTACCTAAACCTACTGTTGAGAAAACATGGTGTTCCGGATGGTTTGGATGCACACTTTGCTGCATTGTAGAGTGACCACTTGTCCCAGTTTATGTCGTACTGCACAGCAATTTGAGCCTTTGTCATCCCACATCCTAGCCTAGGCGAAAGCCGACTAATGACTCCGTCAATTAGTCTAGCTAACGCCAAGAGGATTTAGTTTCTGAGGAGGGTGGGACCTTGCTCTGCAATTTAAATTCATTGGCGTTCCCTTAACCAATCAGTAACCTTTTTGGAATGACGTATGTTATGCACCGACGTTCAGGCATACTCTCGCGACTCTCTCACTCGCAATCTGTTTGGTGATTGGCTAAACCGTGAGCGAACCGAGCTGGACTGGTTTGGCCAGACTATGTACGGAGCCCAAAGCTTTTCGTGGAGAACATAGGATGGCGACGCCAGGCTACCCACATCCCACATAATGCTATAAATGTCCCACTGACTTATTCTTTGGTGATTTGGGCAAGATGAAAGCACTGACACAAGCCATTTCATCTAAAGATTGGGAAGCCTACGGATACAAATAGGCCTACAATAGGTCAAAAACAGCAAGACTGATTTTGGCTTCCATCCAATGGCTTCAATCCAGATCACACCGATTAAGTCAGCAGTAAATTATTGACAATGACAATAAATATTACAAAAGGTTATGAATAAGTTTGGATATAGACAAAGACCAGGTCATATGCCAAAATAAGTGGGTGCCATACAGCCGCAACAAGCATCGACCCATTGATAAAAAAAAAAAAAATCACTTGTTTGGGCTAGACAGAATGTATTAGTCTGTATCTTATACAAGATTAAATTTTAGTGCATCTGTCTCCCTTTGTCCCAGAGAAACATGCTTACTATCCCACTTTTTGCTTATACAGTATACTTGCAGGGGCAGGGGGATTGTGAAGAGCTCTTCCTTGCATTGTGTCCTTCAACGAGAATGTCACAAAGCTCTGTGCCACGCATAGCCAACAACAACAGTCACCTCTCCGATGAACTTGACCAACTGAATTCAATCCAAGTACTTGTAAATTGAATACCTGGAATCTGACACCTGGGAAATGTGGGCATCTTGTACTACCAGGGAGGCAGTGGCGAGAATTTAGTGAATATTTACACCATACAATTCTATGAGTTATCATCATTGAACATAGAAAAGCAGTTGCATTGAGAGTCTTTTTTTTCTAAATTAGTCTTTTTAGCCAAATGTGTCAGCAAACAGAAGTAGTGAATGAGCTTTTCTTTGCATCTTGTCCCCGCACTTGAAGTCTGTCACGGTGGAAATCATGCCCTGTGAATGCCCTTTGCACATTTGTTTGTTTCCAGTGTTTCCAGTTGCCCAGACTCCTTCCTGCAGCTCACCTGTGTCCTGCCGTGACCCACTGGAGCAGAACTTGGTGAGCATTTGGCAACAGTGGGAATTAATGAGGACATAGTTTAGAAAAGGAGAGGACCCTACAGAGAAAGCTGTGCTAGCAGAACCTCTGCTGAACAGACCCTGCCTGCATAATGCCAGTTTGTGCCCTTGGTTGGTTTCGAGGGCAACCGTCATAATCAACCCAGAGACTGCAAACAACTCTCGGCCAGATCCAGCCCAGACGTGGCCCAGATGTGGGACCAGATTCGATGCCACAGTCAACTGCCATCCGAGCCAATCCCTGCCTCCCCCCAAACCCCCATGCCTGCTTCCTTCCCCTCTTGCTCAGCCACACTAAAGTTTGTTGCTGTTGACCTTTAACTGAAGAGGGAGGTTGGTTATAATATTTATCATTCTAATGAGCTTCTTTGACTAACCTTTTCCAGCTGAGATATTTAGCAGTGTGTTAAAACACAAAATTATGAAGGGTTGTAGCTGTCGCAGGGGAGGCTCGTGACTCTTAACTAAAGACAGATTTGTTGATAAAAACAGGAGAGCCGTAGAACAGCCTTGAGATGAGTGGACTTCTGCAATGTCAGATGCAATGGTATGCTAATGGTTTAAAACTCGAATCATATTTTTCTAGCAGTGTCAATTTGGCATCCTCAGTGGCAAACTAATGACGGCACTTTTAACAGAGTGTAATGAAAGTGTTTGAATAATTTGTGGAACAGCAGTCTGTTTGACTGTGGCTCTGGGATGGCTTATAAACTAGGACCATGTGTTTGCAAATGTGATTATCAATAGAACATATGCTGACAGCGGCTGTTAACCAAAGGAAATGACCTGGAAATCCATGGGGCTGGCAGGTTTCTACCTGCAAATGCACTCTGTGACACTAAAGGAGGGTTTCAAAGTTTTTGAACAATTTTCATGACTGCCCTTTCAGGATGGAGAAAGCTATTTTAAAGGCACACTATGCAAAGTTTTTCTTTACCGGACTATGCAATGTCAGATGACTCGGCCCGCGCACACAGGGCAAAGCGAAACTAAAACCAAAATGAAGCTGAAAGTGTTTATAACCTTATTAGTCAACGTAACTCCACAAAAATGATCATTGCTGGTTTGTATGCTTTGATCTGAAGAGTAATCCACATGAATTGGTGAGAATACAATTTTGTTGCTATATTTTAAATAAATCGCCGCCTGTAGGGGGGAGGCTTGCATAGTGTGCCTTAAACTAATATATACAGTATTATAATTGCATTATACAAATATGCAATATATCAATGGAAAATAAAATATACATACAAAACATACAGTAAATAACAATATTCACGCTAAAACACCATGAACATCATCATTAAAAAGACACTATAATAAGTGTTCTGTGGCTGTAATTGTTTACCATTGTATTGATGAATGCCTGATTCCTGCATGTGTTCATCCCTCAGTCCAGACCTGGGCTGATACGAGACAGCACTGTCTCATCCCCTCATCTTTCACATGGCTCAGGGTCGGCAGCCAGAAATGAGGCTGTGGCGGCGTGGCATTGCTTTCTCAATCACCTCAGGCATCAGCACTGGAGGCCAGTGCTGTGTACTCTTACCGCTGTGCTGTGCCGCGCTGCGAGATGGAGTCCTTGGGGAGATTTAGTGGAGAGGCTGTAACACTGGGCGGTATGTAAATTATGGCTTCAGAAAGGGGACAAGGTCATGGGATAAGAGAGAGCCAAAGAGCCCCCCATCCTCATGCCATAGAAGGCCAATAGAGTTGTTTTATTGGTCTGATTCCAGCCTGATGCATGGCTAATGTTAATTAGGATCTGTCCTGCACACTAATAGAATCTGGATGCAAAATGTCACAGTTGGAAGAAACTGATGTCTGGAATCACATAAAATCCAATCAAAACTTCTTCACATGTACAGAAGTAAAGGTCACTAAAATTGGTGCCTTCCTGCGTCCCTGAATGCCGAATGAGTCATTATAGGTCAGAGGTCGGACTCATTTTAGGTCAGGTCATTTGTTTATTTGTTTGTTTGTTTGTGGTGGTCAAGGTAGAGAGAGAGGGACAGCTGTTAGTTCACTTACGCTTCTGCTCAAAAGCTCCTGCAGAAACCAGTGGGCAGACCCCAGCATGGGTCAAACCCCTTTAAAAAGATCGCAGGCCACGGTTGCTGCGGCAGTGTCAGCGGCGATGGTGGCGTCTGCGCGACAGCTCATTCGTCACGCCTTTCCTCCTCATCAGCTTTAGAATCTGGTTAAATGGCATTGACGAACAACCGCTCATCAATCAACTCACACGCCGCTTCTACATCCCCTCCGCGATTCATTTCAATCTTGGACGGGTGCCATGATTCCACACCGTCTTTCTCCTTTAATGGGGAAACTTTACAGGGGGAGAGAATCGGTGCAGGATGCTTTTGTGTGCAGTGAGGGACAGGGCGCTCTGTGATCAACTCTGTCTCAAAGATGGGATATCAGTATTGTGGTGCAGCGGTAAGCTCAGACCCCTCTGACTCTTTAGACTCTAAAGAGACGTTTTTTGATTTTTTGTTTTTTAGGCGCACAGTAGGCTACATACTTCTGTTTAGTGCCGCTGTCACTCTGATCAATATTTAAAACTATTGATTCTATTGGTTTATTTTATTCTGTCATAAACCGTATAATAGTGTTTTAAAAACATGTAGGATAAGATTATGATGAAGTGCTGTCATCTACAGGGATTACTTGGGATAGATTGATTTCATTTCAAAGTGTCACTACAAGAAATGTATTTAAAGAGGCGCTCAGCAACTCTTTTGCGTTGGCGTTGCATTTACCTAGCCAAATGCGGTAGGGGGAGCTCGGCAAG
>JASCQY010000002.1:17090251-17102717 GCA_030264315.1 Sardinella tawilis
GTTCCTTGTAAAAATCCCTAAAATTCCGTTCGTTTTCGGTTTCGGTTTTCGTTCCTTGAACCGGTTCGAAGCCCTGCTCTGCACACTGTCACCTTGAAAGCAAACAAATGTGAGCTATTATGTATGTAATTTTAGGAAAAAAATATGTTGCAATTGATGCTTTTTTTTTTTTTTTTTTACTTTTTAGGACCTCACTAAATACAAAACAACCCGTTTCAAATTGTTTTTCTTAATATTTAGAGGTAAAATCCAAGATGGGTAACAGTATCAATTTGAACAATATGTAAATATGTGCAGAATGACCATAGTTATACTGGTTCAAAAGTATAGATAATACTATTTTCCTATATTTCAATAGGATGGGATGTTTTGTTTTGTTTTGTTTTTTTTTCTCCAAACTGAGCATACAGTACAGTGCAGAAGATGCTTACCTGTAGGTGGCGGTTTGATGAGATCCATGATGACTGAATCCGCTCCTTTGGTGTAGACAGTGATCTGGTCAGTGAGTGGATGCTTCACCACCACGGACATGCGCTTGCGCGTTGAATCGAAGCCAAGCGTGTGCAGCAGCTCAAACGTAAGCTTTCCCAGGTGAGGCAGCTCCACAGTCACCTGGTCCGGCAGACGGCCCACCAGCGAGCACTTGTAAGCCCGCGCGGCGTACACGAGCGCAGCCTCGTCCGGCGACTCGGCCTCGTAGCGCAACTCGCCCTCCTCCTTCGCAAAGCCCCAGTATGCCTTAGCTCCGTCCATGGAGGCTGGGATGGCACTGAAGGCATGGTCCAGGGTGCCGGTTGCGTTGGCGTTGGTGTTGGCATTGGTTCTGCGCTCCTCGTCCAGCTTTGTGAGCGTGCTCTCTGCGGACGGCGAGGACAGGACGCTGGAGCAGCCGCGGTGGGAGGACGAACGGTTGGTGACCAGGCTGGACAAGCTGCTGCTGTTGGAGCCGGACGTCAGGCGGCTGGGCGTGAAGCGCTTGATAAAGTCCTCGATGGTCTTCACGGGGGACTTCAGCTCGAACCTCCGCACCTGCAAAGGGACCACAGGCAAACAAGTGTGACTTATGGAAGAATACTAGAAGATTCAGGGGACTGGTATTGTTCCCTGTGTGGATTAAATGGGGCTTCAAGGTTATTTAACAGAGGACACTGAGCACAATTTAATGAATGTGCTTAAGGTACAGAGAGCAAAATATTTTTTTTTCCCCCACTTATGATGAAACTGGAAGAAACTTTTTACTTTTTGTAAAAGTGCATCAGAGATATTAGGTGACTTTGTGCTTGTTTATGCATCATTTATTTAATTATATATTTACCTTTTTTTTTTAGCAGATACTTTGGGGAAGGGGAAGGATCGGAAAATGGCCTCGGGTCGGACTCGAACCCGGTTCCCCAGATTTATGGTCAGATTTGCTCACCCTTCCCCTCAGAAGAAACTTGGTGTTATAGTTTGTGGTAGACTTTCTACCTGCTGCCTAAAATGAAGTGACCTGTGCAGAAGATTATCACTATAAAGCGTCACTATAAAGCGTCGGCCTGTCTGTCTATCAATCTAAAATTCTTACACATTAACTGACTGCCTCTTTAACAAATGCCATTAAGCATGTTAGCTTTTTTCCCACCGGCATGACAAGATGAAATAGCATGCAAAGGCTCTGTGATAAAGATGATGTGGCATCAGCCCCCTGTCATCCTCTCTGAGACAGCAAATGAATATCGAAATGCATCTGCCTGCGCAGCCCACTGCAGGCCTGGACAGACCACATAAATCAAAATCAATCCAATTCTTGGATCCAACAACAAGTGCACAGAAGCACAGCCTTTCAGTAAGATGAAGCAACCAATAAAACAAACAATAGACAGAAGAGGGCACAGAAGGCAGTTAAGCTTTTTTTCCTCCCTCTTTCTATTGGAGATCGCTCTTTACCTCTCTTGGGCTCTCTTCTTAATTAAAGAGACCTACGGAAGAAGTGCGCCCCTTGGCTCAGTAGAGAAGGGGACAGGGCATACTACTGATGTATGCTGCAAACAGAGGCCACTGTTAACATTTTTGCAGGTCATTAACATGTTAGTCAGGTCGTCAAATGCATTTGCACGGTGGTGCGAGGGAGACTGTGTCTGTGGCATTGGGGTCATGCTGGGGCACTGGCCAGCTCAGCTGGACAGGATATCACTAACCCTGGATGGAAGGGCCACACCCGAAATGTTTTTACGCGACTGCACACACAATGCAACAGAGCGAGGAGATCACCAAAATAAAAGGACAAATACAGATACAACATGGACATGAGATCCAACACACAACAAAAAAAAATAATAATAATAAAAAAAAAAAAACACATCCTCTCTCGGTTGCTAATATACCATCTCTCATCATAACAGCACAGCCACAGCAACAGCAAAAAGCGCAGCGCTGCACAGTCATGGAAAATAAAGCTCATCACCTGGCTTAACACCATAAGGTAAACCAGGCGACATCTGACCAGACAAAAGACTACAAACACAGACTGCATACACTCTTAATTAATCCTGTTTTGATGGTTATCTTCAAACCAGCGGGGCCTGCTCCATGTCTGCTTCCTCTAAGCCCTTCAGAAGCTGCCATACATAATTGTCTTAGCTTGGTACATCAGCCCCGAGAAACAAGAGGTCGAGCTTGGACGTGTAAATATTGCCGTTCAGGCCTGCTTGTAGAGCTGAACTTTTCCATCATGGCAAGCCAGGCTTCCGAATGCAAAAGTCCTACCAGGTCTTGGTTATAATCAGTACTCTTAGAAGAGAAATCTGGTGTGAATCAACTGCCAGCTAACGCCGCCGCAGCCCTTTTGGTTAGCGTAAGCTGCCAACTCACTATTTGATCTACTGTATGCTGTATCACATTTTCTTGCTCTTTTTCTGACCAACAGGCCTCAGTGAATTCAAACAACAAGGCGAAAGATTGACTCACATTCCTTTAACACTGCTTACTCTTTGACTAAAAGTGAATTTTTCTCAGTAATTTTTGTCAGCAAGTACAGTCTTCTGGTATAGAAAATGACTGGCTCCAGTAGATCACTTGCCTTATTTGTTCCAGTTACCAATTCTGGCATGGCTATTTGGGCGTGCGGGGGTTGGGATCCTACCTTTTGTCTGGGCTGGTTGGGGGAGGACACGACCACAGTGTTGCAGATGGTGAGAGCGATAAAGAAGTCAATGATGTCGGAGAGGTCGGAGGGGATCTGGCTGAGAGACTGGCTGTGGAATCGCATAAACTCCATCTGGCTGGCGCCGTCGTTCACTTTATCCACGAGCTGCGGGTCTGGTGTGATGTCTTTCTCCTGCACCAGTACATACACAGTACAGAGTCAGACATTTGCCCTGGACTGACATACGTAACACAGACCAGCTACCTTTTAACTTACTGGTTTATGAAAGCAAGCAATTCAGCACAATAGAGAGTTGGAGAAAACTGATGGTTAAGACACAAGAATTATTTCTTTTTTTTTCTTAAAACAAAAGAAAGAAAAAAAAACAATTCTTCTTATTCTAGACACTCTCAAGCATTAAAAAAAAATGTCTTATTACCAAGTCCAATAAACTTGCTATCGAGTCCATTCATCTTTCTAATATTCAGAGTGACAACATGAAGTTGTAATAGGCCTCTCATCTCACATGAAAACTAAAGAACACATTCACAGTGGAAACATGGTGGTTGAGAATGGTTTCATGGAGTTGCAATAGGCAATAACCTCATTTCATTCAAAATAATATACTGTATCCACAGTCACAAAGTGTGAGTGTGAGAGTAAGAGTGAGTGTTTCTGGAGCTGACCATGGGACTGCTGAAGGCGGTGTGCTTAGACAGGATGCTGGCTCTCTTGGCCTCGGCGCGGCTTCCCGTTCGGCGATGGGATTTGGTGCTCTGGGAGCGAAGCACCACCTTGCCGCTCTGGTGGCTGGTCACGCTGTCGCGTCTTGGCAAAGTGCCGCCGTGAGATGTGCAGTCCTCTTCCTCCGAATCCACCTCTTGATACATGGCCAGACGTTTGGCTGCAGGGACGGGGAGAAACACACACATAATATGTGAAGGATTTTAAAAATCAACATGCACCTTTTCGGTTAATTCCCCTGGAATATTTCAATTTGTCCTAAGTGATTAATTGGGAGTATGATGAGGGGAGCCTGGAGTCCTTTACCATTGGCATCATGGGAGTACTCCACTCCAGCCACAGTGCAGCGTCGAAACACCATCTTGTTTTCCGTCAGCGTGCCAGTTTTGTCCGAAAAAATGTACTGCATTTGGCCAAGATCCTCGGTGATGTTCAAAGCCCTACACTGCAGATGAGAATCTGTCTCCTCATCGTAAAGATCCATATCCTGGTGGATGAAGTACACCTGACAGATTTTGACAATCTCAATGGACACAAACAGGGAGATGGGGATCAGCACCTGAAACAGAGAGGGGGGTGGGGGGGTTGACATGTTTGGGTGAGTGTATAAAAGGGGGGTGTATAAAGCGAGATGAGGTGTTTGTTGATTTGCTGCATTAAACTGTGAAGGCTGGGCAGAGGACACTAGGAGGCTAAGGCATGGTTTTCCTCTGATCCATATGCCCCGGCCCGGCCGTAACTCTGTCCTGTTAAGGTTATTTATGAGAACTCGTGGGCCTTTTGTGCCTTACCTGGAACACAATAATCATAGTGAGGAACAGATAAATGGCTGACAGCACGGGCGATAACTCCATTCCATCAGAGCTGGGGACGTCAAAGACGGGGCGCTTATCTCCATACTGAAACATCCAAAGCCCGTGACCTGAAACAAGCGGGCCAGGCAAGGTCATTCACAAGTAAACTAGGACAAAGTACCTGAAGTGCTTGTGCTTGACTGGACCCAAGAGGGGGCCATTTTTCATTGCCAGTTCGGCCAATTTGTAATCCGCTCACGACATACCTATGGCGGTGAAGAGGCACATGACGAGCAGAATGATGACACACCAGAACACGTCCACATTCATCTGACGCTCCAGCTTGCTGCGCTTGTAGCGAGGCCCATTGTTGTTCAGCATGGCTTTCGTCTCATGACCTGAACACACACCCCCACCAAAAAAAAAAAATCTGTTTGTCAAATCAGCTCACAGAGGTCAAAGGTTAAGAATAGTAGCAATGTCAGAGGTCAACGTACCTGCATAGATGACGATCCCGACGGCCTCCTCTGTGTTGCGGACGGTGCAGCCCCTGAGTAGAAGGTTCTCTTTGTACAGACCATCCCTCCGAGTGCTGCGATGGATTCTGTCAAAGGAAAAAAAAAAAAAAAAAAACTTGATTAATATTTATATCGCTTTACTTGTGATAAATATTCACCAAAATTGAAAGCAGGGGTCACCAGGTAAGTCAGAATTTTGAAGTTAATTTATACTGTACACATTGTTCACATCAATCAATAAAACAGTGGCAGATCACTGACACAGCAAAGCTCTGAATTCACAAAATAGGTGAAACCAAAAGGGCAGATTATGACCCTTCTGAGGGGGAATCAACACTTTACACACAACACAACAATAGGAAACCGAGCCAAGCAATGTAATCCCTGTTAATACTGCCAAAGAGTCAAGCTAAGAAAGAGCCGAACCGCTGAAGTTCTCAAATTAATCTCCTGGACATAGTGGCACTTCAGACGGCAGACCTCCAAGTAAGTTCAAAGGGCTTTTTAAGGTTAAGCTTGCTAGAGCCAGGGACGATGTCAAACTGCAGTAGGATGAATGAACACCGAGGGCTAAGCGCTCATGATGGGAAAGAAATAAAGCTTTAACATCACTCTTAATCTTGTGCCTAAAGACACCATCACATCTTCATCACTCTGACAGCGGGCAACTCTCTTCTGAGGCCAATAGTGTGGCAAATCTTTGTGATGCTCAGGACAGTGGGTGGTCTGACGATAAATAAAACGCTGATCTATCTGTACTGACTGTGGAAAGACTGATTTCATAAGCTTAAACATGCGCATTCATCTCAAAATTGAATCCCAGTTTCGTATTTTTGGTTAAACCTGGCAAGTCAGTTTGAAAATTATATGACTTGTGACAGTGAGCTCTTGCAGTAACGACAGACTGGGAGAGTTGCGCAAGTTTGTGGTTTTCAAGGTTTCATATCCTGTGTGCACTCAAGGTAATTTTTATATTTCTGCCATGCAATATCAGTTGGATCTGGATCACAGTCAGGGCCATAGACGTGATCTCTCTGGCATATGCAGACAGAATAGGAGGGATATTATACTTAATTCTGCTGACCTTGATTTAAGAAACCTCTTTCCTTGCTATAGCAGTGCTTCTCTTTCTCTCTCTCCACTCTCTCAAACACACACACACACACACACACACACACACACACACACACACTTCATTCACTCTCTCATTCTTACACACAAGAACACAATCCATACACATATCCTTCCTCTTTCTCTCTCACAGACAGAAGCACACATATTTTCGTTTACACACACACACACACTCAAGCCACCCAAGACAGACTGTCCTTCTCCCTGTCTCTTTCATACGCTCACTCATCCTCCTCCTGACGGTCTCGTGGCCGCACGCTGCCGTATCTTGGCAACGGCGAGCTGGCGGGAGGCCGTTAGCATCTGCTCTCCATCAGAGTGGGGGGAATAAATGTCATAATAATTGGAGATCCCGTCAGCTGACACTGTGGCCCCTCCGCCCCGCATCGTTAATGCAGGGCCTCGGCCATCTCCTTCTCTCCCTCCCAGACTCTCCCACATGGAGGGCCATCTTTCTATCACTCTCTCCATTTCTCTCTTTCCCTCTTTCACATAGGAGGCCTTCCTTCCTTTCACTCTCTCTCTCTTTCTCTCCTTCTTTCTATCAGCTCAGAGGAGAGGATCTGCTGCTACATGCTCAACAAAGCACAGGACTCATGGTCATCGGGTATTTGGACAAGGGGAGTGCAGACCGGACATACAAGATGGAAACAGACAGTCAATGTTTATAGAGGTCCAGATTTTCAGGTCCAGCTTTTAAACAGCAGTGCATCCCTTTCAGATAAAGCACTACAGAGGGAAGAGTAATGTCAGAAACCCAAAAGAAAAACAGCATGTCAAATCTGAGTAATCAGCTGGAACTGTTCTGGTATCATTACCAGTTTATTTCTATGTGCACTTGTTTTTTTTTTTTAGTTTAACTTCTATCTGTGTGTCTGATAACAAAGCATTTCAGCACAGCTAAGTCCTCTCAGTGTGGACAAACACACATTCATCAAAAACCATCGTCTCAGCACACTGTAAGCTCTGTGGGAGACAGAGCACATCAAAGTGATTAAAATGATATGGGTTACTTTGTTAAATGCTTCGGCAACAGCTTGGCAGGACAATTAGACATTCTAATAGGGTTGAAAAGTCATCTGAATAATGCTAGTGTAAGAGAAATGCAAAGAGCTGTTGCTCGTGAAGAACTTTATTAATCTCTGGTTTGTGGGTCACAAATACCCATTCATCCGAGAACTTGGGTTTCACTCCCTAATGAGGTTTTAACCACTTTTGGCACTGCGGAGAGAAGCAATCGGACCATATTAGCAAGGATGATTTATGATCTGGGGGAATTACGTTATTTACTGTACATGCTGCAGAAGTACATTTCCCGGGGAGCTCTTGCATTCGAGTGCACATGGAGGTTAAATGTTGCCTTTATTCCTAACTAAGTGACCTCACTGAGTAAAAGAAAAAAAAAAACAGCAAAGGTTAAAGAATTTGTTTAATGGTGTAACAGTTTAATGATGTAATGGTTTAGTTGTGGACTTACATGTAACCCCGAAATCTGTTCAGGTCGTTGTTGGGCTTCTCACATTCAATGGTGCTGTTGTATTTGAATGGGTCAAAGTCACAATCCTGTAAGAGAAAACACATCCAGGCATGCTAGCATACACTAATATACAATGTACTCATACAGTATACAACGCGCATAGATCGAGAGAACTAGTGAGAGTGAAAGAACTAGTGTCAGCACTGGATGAAATTATTTTCTTCCATTGAAAACATTACGATCAAATTTAGCTAAACTTGTGAAATAAAAGTGTAGTCTTGGGAAGTCTGTGAAGATCTGGCCTAACTTCAATAGGTTTAGATATGATGTTGACACACATTAACTGGAATGGATGTTGACAGCCTCAGCCTTGAGGCATCAACAGGAGGGACCTGGGATTCCAGGGTGGAAGTCACAGTTTGCTGATTTGTCTGGAATCTGACCTCTCACTAAGTAGACAAAGACACACCAGCTGATTATACCATTACTGAAACAAACACCCACTCATCACTGCCTGACCAACTGCGACCCTCACCAAACTATTCATCTAGACTTTGACCAACCCCTCAGTGCGAATGAAAAAAAAAACATTCACATTTTACATGGCTACCTTATTTATGGTCTGGTACACATCAAGTCCACTTTATGGATCTTAATCAGTGTGAAATGGCGTTAGAAATCTGTCTTGAACACAGAGGGCTTTTGTAAAGACACACTCTGATCTCTTGAGACCATAGCCGTATATCTAAAAATGAGTATATTTTCAATTAAGAAAAATAAGTCATTGCAAAAACGCAATTATGTAAGCAACGAGAGGAGTGTCTGCAAAAACAAATGGGAGCTCCGGCTCGATGGCATTCCAATCTCACCAGGTCAATGAAGCTTCGGACGACCTGTCGCTGCTTTAGGTTGGTTTCGCCATCCAGTGTGGCCGTCTCGATGTGGCAGAGGCGGTCGGGGTCGCTGGAGCTGAGCAGCAGAACGTCAGCCGGCACAATCTCATTGCAGCGCAGACGGATGAAATCTCCCACACGCACCTCCTTCCAGTATTTCTCCACATAGCGTCTCTCAGTCCTGAGCATGGAGGAGGACACCATTTGGTTAACTGATCAGGATAGGGGTCAATAACTTCAATGAGAAATATGGTGTGCATCAAACAATAACCCTGTTGTCACTGAGTAATATTGGTAAGTAAAAAAAACAAGAAAATTTTATACAATATGGACCAAACAGTGAATCGGCAGCCAACACAAACTGAATGGGACACAGACTCATTTTCAGTTTAATTTTTCTATGCTCCATTCAGTTAACATTAACTAATTGTTCCCTTTTCTATGTTGTGTCACATTTTCTGGTTCTTCTTTCCTACAGGCAATCCTCAATGACCTCAAATTGATTGTATCATGCCAAATTTCCTTTGCCATTTTTATTAGTGTTTATATTTTAAAGTGAAGAAATCTGTGAACTGTAACAAGTGCATAATTTTATTTTGTTTTTAAAACCTACACTTGTATCCTTGCCACTATAAGTCATGCCTTCTCAAAGCTTTTGCAAAATTAATCTTTATAAGGCTCGTGTGGAAAAGGATAAAATAGCAGACTACACAATAAGCACAATTCAATTTTCCATATGTCTAACCCATTACGATTGCTGTGAAATTTAGCTCTCTAAATGAGCTGTTGATAGCAATGAAGCTGTCTACAGGCTATTAAATTTGCCTAAGAGGGTTTTAATAGGCATTATAATAATCCCACAGGAACTAGCTAATATTCCTTAATTCTATCTCATAAATTGCCCTGTAAGCCTATTTATAAACGCTCATGTCATTGACAGCATATCACACGTTAGGTGTCAGTGAGCTTCATACTGTGTGAACATGGCACGTAAGATGACCTGTGAGATAGACAAACAGAGACATGTGACTTTTTTTTTCTCTAAGCTAAGCTAATATCTCCCCTCCACTAGGATGGTTCATAAAATCAAATCTGTATACACCTGTCTGTAAAATTAAACACATTAAGATCAATGACAGCATGAGTGCAAATGAGAGCCCTGGACTGAACTGCCTGTGCTCCACCAAATGTCAACATCGGAGTGCCACGTTGCTCTCGCCGACAGGCATGTCCATTAAAACACACTTTATGTAATCCAGCCCTTCGGTGAAGACTGCCATTACCAAGCCCTCACCGAACTACTGGCAGCCTCGCCTTGAGGTGATGAGCAACGTGACGCGCTGTCCAAGAAGAGGGAGACGACAGCGAAGAAGGAGAGGGGGGGGGGGGGTGAAATGATGGGAGTAAAAAAAAAAAAGAAAAAGAAAATACAAAAACTAGAGGAGTTTGGCACAGGCTGCCCTGAGGCCTGCACCACTGGGTGTGGAACAAGCCTGCCCTGTGTGCGCTTTCCCGCCCTTTCCCCAAGCCTCCAGTAGGCTCCTCCTGCGGCAACATGCCACAGGGGGAAACTATGACTTCCACCCAAACACAAACATGGATCGTCTTAAAAGCGGAAAGGGCACACAGGGAGCATTCTTACCACTGCTTTGAAGCAGAGAGATGGGCTGTGCACTAGTGTGCTCAATCTGAGGGAGGAGGGCAAAAAAAAAAAGAGAAAACATTGGTCCCTTTGGGGACGCAGCAAACCCAGGTCAAAAAGACATCATGTCCCCAAAGACATGGAACCATCCATCATACAATTCCCATCAGCCCGTGTGTCATTCAAAAAGTAAACATACCAAAACAAACATACCAAAACAAACAAACAAGCAAACAAGCAAGCAAACAAACAAACAAACAATGGATTTACAGCTGTGGTTAATGTGTATGTGGTGGGAAAATGGCTCCACAGAGCATTAACATCATGTGTCCTCAAATAAACTGCAATTCACATCAGAAAATGCTACTTTTTTCTATGCAAACAAATCTTTATTTTTTCGAAGTAAATCCTGTTTTTTAGTGCTCTTGCACTAAAAGAAACAGTTGATTAAATTTTTCATATAATCAAATGCCTTTGCAGTCCCCTCCTGTATACCTTTCCCCAGTTCTTTCCCACGTACACTAATGGCAGCTCTTGCCATGGGTTCAGAGCTAACCCCTCATTTCAACATGTCCAGAACTGCTTTCACAAAGGTACACACATCAGCCGGAACATTAGGCCAGTGAATGTCTTTGCTCGAAATGTGACCTTGTAAGGGTTCACTGCATGTCGTCCTATGTCAGGTTTGCACTTTTGGTTTTTGGTTTTCTCTAAGGCTAAATTTATTATTTGGATTTGGAATAAAAGACAGAACTTTTCCTACCTAATTTTGTTGGGTAAAGATGCTATCAGAAGGTTTTTTCTTTTTTTTTTTAGCTTTTCTGATTCTAATGCAAATAGAAACAGCAGTTCCAACAACTAACATTCTATGTCAAAACAGACCATATCCATCATTTGTACAGACCCTCCGTGTGGAATGCAGCACTCCCCATTGTATGATTACATCTCAAAATGTCTGAAAGTGTACTAACTCTTGTCCTTAACTGTAATGCTCATCTTGCTCTGCTAGCTAATTGGGCTACATAAACAGACCATGCACATACTGTATGTCAGAGACAACATTTACACTGGCAGTTTGATAACATTTACACTCCCAAGATGTTACCTCTAATCAACTAATTGTCTGATCCTGACAAAATTCCCAAAATTGCACAATAATGTTAACAACCAGAGATTCCCTTATTTACTATTTTTTTCCCACCATGGTGTGAATATGGGCCAGAATATTTTAGCCACACCTGATCCATGGATACTGTACTGATCTTTCAGCCTCTTACATTTGTATTATTATGAATCCAGTCATCAGGCCTACTTTACTGTAGAAACAACAGATATGAAGTTATGCTGTAGCCTCATCAAACTAGTGGGGATGTACCACAGTGTCCCCCACTCACCCCACCACAGTCTCATCAAACTTTGTGAGAAACACTGGTGGCTCAAACACACTTCAATGGCATGTCCTTGCAACAGGTTCAAGATGACAGCAAATATGTACGAAATACACCTGGTCTGGTTTTCAACTCTACACCACCACCAAAGCTGAGCTGGATCCATCACAGAGTTTGTTACAATCCGCCTTAATTAAATGCTCTAGTTTATCAGTCAAGTTGGCCTGGAATGCCCCCCACCCACCCTCTCTTATAATTTATTATAGGGAGTGAGTAAAACTATTTATACACAAGCTGAAATGAATTCATTAACATTCCTATGACAGGACAAGATAAAGGCTGGGATCTTGCCCTGACCCTTAGGCCGAGAGGGTATTCCAACTAAGCACCTGATTGCTTGGTAACTGGTGAACGTCCTAAAAGGTACTTAGCCCGTTGGCTTTGATATCCTAAGACAGGGTTGGGGAACCTTTTTGATATCAAGGGCCACTTCAGTTTTTAGAACTTGTTTCGGGGGCCGGTCTTTTTTCACCGCAGAGCTAGGCACACAGAATTAACAAGCGTGAATCATATTGAAGCTCCAAAGAGTGGTTAGGCTACATCTAAGAACATACCTCTAGCCAGAGCACCAATACTCAACAACAATTTTCTACACTTCTACAGGCCTAATTTACAGTATTAGGCTACCTACAACATGGAAGTCCAAGCCTAACATTTTCAGTCTCAGTGTCACATTCTGAAATTTCATTTTTACA
>JASCQY010000002.1:17118309-17130261 GCA_030264315.1 Sardinella tawilis
GTATGTGGCAGGAGTCAGTTCTCAGCATTATGTTTTAACACTACGAAAGCCATTTCGCGCCGGATTTCTCCTTTAATCAAAACACATGTACTCTAAAGATAATGAAAAATGTACAGTATGTAAAAAATCAGGTTTAATTTGACTAGATCTCCCTTTCAAGAAGAAGTAAATCTCAGTTTGTGTGGCAAAGCCTCACCAGCCAAGAACTGGTCTTGACCCTGTCAACTATTGAATCCCGTCCATCAAAGTCCATCAAATTTTTCTTCTCAGCAAATACTGTAGGCTTACAGCAAATGCAGTTGTTTGGGCAGTTTTTCAGGAAAATACTGTAACACTTTACGGGTGCGTTCATAACACATTCATAGCAGCTGTCATAAATAGTTCATAAAGCATTCATGTATTTTGATACATTACTGCCATTCTGTCTTCCACGTTTATAAAAGGTTAGGTATGAATGTCCTATGAAACAGTCATGAATGCTTTATGAACTATTTATGAAGTGCCCAGATGATGTTCCTTATAAGACAGGTTGATTAGCACAATAGAGAGGTTAACCCACCAGACTGGCTTGTGTGCAGTACCCAACACAGAATAGGGAAAGTATAAGGGATCCCATGAGACTGAGAGAGTATTCTACTATATGCACGAAGAAGAGGAAATGCTGAATTGCACTGCAGAGAAAGTGGCAGGCAGTGATGTGCTTGCACTCATTCTGAAGAATCCACCATATTGATTTGCAAGCCCAGTCTCAGGCTGCTGTCCTGGGTCTCCAGTAGAGAGCACAGACAAATGGCAAGACGATCAATAATATTGTCGGCAATTTCATCTTAAACACTGAGGTTTTTTGCTTTTCCACCACAAAGCACCTGAGGCTTTTTTTGCCTTCATTGCTCTTGCAGTTCTTCTCTGCATCCCCTCATCAAGCTCTCTCCTAACGCAGCACTCTCTTGTCACTGCATAACTTACCCAGTCCAAGCAAGAGGAAGAGCTGATTTCTGACTCAACAACTGGGTGACAAGATTCACACCACAAACATTTTTCTTTTTTGAGGTGTTTGTTCATCTCAATCTGGCTCAGGAAATGTGTGCAAGGATGGAGAAATTGCCTAGTTCAGGAATGCAATGCAGTTAGGCTATATGCTCTGCCTGAAGTTTGCAATTAATTAAAGCCCAGTTTCAACAAATCAGCTGAATCTATTTAGAGGCAGTGTCAGTGAAAAAGAATGGTTACACTTATGTCAAGGTGGTAAATTGGATAAACATTTATTTAGGCTGGCAGAAGAAAAATCTTTAGCTAATTTATCCATCAGAGGTTAATGGTTTTGTCTGCAACCATCACTAACAAGTGCTAGTAGCAATACCATTGCTCTGTCGCTGTGAACATTTTAATTGTACAAAATGAATAGTCACAGAGAGAGAGAGAGAGAGAGAGAGAGACATTCAAAAGTGTGAATAAGAGAAAGATGAGGTGGGGTGAGGAGAAGGGCAGTGATTTTGGTAATGCTTCAGATTAGGACCCATGAAGTAATGGGTAAAGAGTAGGTAAGAACAATGTAACAAAAAGTATCAAGGGATAAATTGTATATACTAGGCTACAGTGTAAGTAGGCCGGTATAACACAAACTATGAATGTTATCAGAATTAGCGCATTAGCGATTGCACCAACTGGACAGAACCTGAAACACACTGTATGTCCTGGTGTCATTGGATCCCTAAATGATCCTTTTTAATTGGGGAGAGGAATTACGTTGATGTCCCTTCAGGCCCTTTAAACATAGACTACAGCTGTAGAAGTGTTGAAGTAAAAATGGCTTATGGTAACTTTAAAATGACTCTGAGATGCCCAAAACTTCGTGCTTATTCCTTCTGAATAACTCTCTGTTGCAGTGTCAATCAAAGGACACAGTGTCATATTTCCTATTAATTGTTCTTGCGTGGTAACATGTTTCAAATAAGTAATTTTGGCGTCAAGGGAGAATATTAGAGAGAAAGAGCAAGCAGTTTAAACATGCTGTGTGTTTATGGCCAGTAGAGGGCAGAAGACTCCTTACTGTACCCTGTGATTGCCAGGAACAGCCCACAGTGCACAATAAACATTTCTTCAAGTGGTCAAGCACATTAATGACTTACTGTAGGTGTGTATCCAAATGTTTGAATAAGTTAATTAACATGTCATTTATCTTTATACAGTTTATGGAATTTATTTCCAGGAACTCTAAACCCAGTGCATTGACAGTGTCACATAACTGTGACTCCGTCAGTATACTGTAGGTGCTCTTTCAGTATAGCATGGAACAGGATGGCCTGGAAGGGTCACATAATCCTAAATCACTACATACCGTAGTCACCTCAGCAAATTCAGGAAGACTATATTGTATTGAGAGTAAGCTAAGTATGGAGAGAATGCTTTTCTTGCTCACCAGGTGAACGTTATGAAGTCACAAAGTATGAATAACTTCTCGAATTTGCTTAGGTGACTGAGGTATGTAATGATTTAGGATTATGTGATCCTTCCAGGCCACTCTGGCCCATGCTACTGTATACCCACTCTGTCCCATGCGACTGTATACTGAAAGAGCCCATACTGATAGAGTCTCTGAAAGAGTCTCACAGTTACTCCAAATGTGACACTGTCAATGCACTGGGTTTAGAGTCTGTGAGACTGAGAGCGAATATTGACCAGTCGTGGCAAAGAAACCTGAGACGGTTGATGAACTGTGTACTAAATAATCTTTGATGAAACATTTGTAAATGGCACACACTCTTAAACCTGCTCTTGTTGCCTGGAGACGATGATAATTTGTGTGGTGTTGATGCGAGGGTGAGAGCGGCGCTCTTGCCTGAGCACATGGGCACTGTAACACGAGCGTACTTTAAAGTACCCTCAAAAATGCCAGGCAAAAAAGGAAACAGTAATGGATTATGATAGCCACCTCAGAAGCAAACGCTCTGTGTCCATTTTCAGCACGTATTCATGTTTTCATATTTTTAATCTCCTTTGCTTTGATTCAAGGGAGCTGTCACACATACTGTATACTACTGTATGTTTTTTTTAAAGGATACCATTTATCAAAATCTGAAGTAATTGGTTGTGATCTTTCACGCTGCTTTGAAATTCGAGTAGTACTTTGTGAATGACCTTTTAATATTGAGGCAAAATTCTGGAATTACTGTAAGTGACTGGAGTTATGATTGAAGTTTGTATTTTGTTCCCAAAGAGCTCTCTGAATGCTAGCCTACCCAAAATCTCTCAAAATAACAGCAACTGTCAACATCACTTGAAGAAAAAGCATCCAGATTTTTTTTTTGTTGGCCTCATTTGCATCTAAAACACGTTGTCAGTGTGTAAAATGCAATGGCTTTCTTTCACAAATCTGGTTGTCTTTGTCTAGGCTCTCGTGAAGGTAATGAGAAAATATGTTTACATCTAGAACAATGCTACGATGAGCCTTTTTTATCCATTACAGTCACTGCAATGACAAAGAGCAGTTAATGATGAATGTAAACACACATTAGAGAAACACTGTGTGTGTCAGTGTGTGTGTGTGTGTGTACGTGTGTGCGCATGTGTATACAACCCCGTCTCACTGCTTTTT
The DNA here is from genome assembly GCA_030264315.1 of Sardinella tawilis. Lineage (NCBI taxonomy): Eukaryota > Metazoa > Chordata > Actinopteri > Clupeiformes > Clupeidae > Sardinella > Sardinella tawilis. The sequence goes on from JASCQY010000002.1 coordinate 17,121,905, forward strand.
GTGCATATGTGTGTGTGTGTGTGTGTGTGTTTGTATGTGCATGTGCTTGTGTTTGTATGTGTGCATATGTGCACATTTGGAAAAAAAAGCCCTGCAGAAAGGCGCAACACCGTGTCTTGGTTCCTCCTTTGCTTGGTTAGCAAAGGATCCCAGGTGCTGGATTAACCTCTGACCCTTGACCAATGCCCCTGTGCTGGGAGAGGTCATCAGTCTTTATCACCCCTTCTCAACCAATCTCTTGGCTTTGTCACCGGAGGACCATCAAAACACAGCACAGAGCCAATGTTTGCTGTTATCATGTGTCCACCCTTGGAACATATTTCATTTAGGAATACACCTGATTGATATCTTATTGATTGCCAATAAGGTGCCTGTCATCAACAGTGACAAACGAAAAGAAGTGTTAGACAGGGGCAATGGGGAGACAGGGGAAGTGAAAGTATAGCTTGTTGATAGCGCCTCTCCATCAGAAATAATGTAGAGCATGACCCCTGTTTACACACACACCCTCCTCCTTTTTCTCGCACCTTCTAGAATGTCGAAGAGTGTTCCAAAGTCTCCAGGGAGGTCGTGCAAAGGTCATGTTAGTCATCAATTCAAGTCTGTTCTCCATGAAATCATTTAATCACTTGATTTTGCCAAGAAATATTTGGTATCAATTCTTGTTTGTTTACATTGCCTTAATGTGGACTGAGAGGGAGCTCACTGCGTTTGACCCACTGTCCTTCTAACCTCAGTGTGTACAGTGTGTACACCTTTGTTAATGAAATGCTGTTAGTCACTCAGTGAGGAATAAAATTAAATCGCTCTGATTAAACAAAACCCAGTGTGAATGTATTTTATCATTTTCAGATTTGGAGGGAGGGAATGATTTATGGAGCATGGCTTCACCAATTAATTTATTTAAATAAATAAATAAACAAATAAGCAAGCCTCCTGCATTTAGAAATCAAAATGGCTAACCATAGTCTAAACTACGCAATCCAAACGTCTTCTCTCAAAATCAGGGCAGACGGCAGACCTGTCCCAGCCCACACATCTTCAATTCATTATCATCAGTGTGATGACACACACTGTTGCCAAGCCAATAGGAGCTATTCTTACCGTGCGGTGTTATGTCGACATGTAGGGTCAGGATTGCGTCTCTATTTTAACACTTTGCTGTAGGCGTACCTGGTTTTCTTTTTTCTTTTTTGGAAGCCTGGGATGCCTGATGAAATGGCGAGTTCCTACCTGCCCACAAGGATGGCACTGTTACACCCTGCAAACCTGCAATGGGATTCCGTAACCTTACACACACACAGCTTCATACACACACACATACACGCACTCACACAGACATACTGTACACTCATTCACACACACATAAACACACACACACACACACACACACACACACACACACACACACACTAAGACAAACATACAAAGGGTTTTTCCCTTTTTTTTAGTCTCTCACATCAACCATCTTCCTCCCTGTTGGGATCGGTTAAGGGAAGGAGAGAAAATTGTGTTCTGAGTTCAAACTGATTGACAAGAACACTCATGTTTCACAGTGTTTCGAAAGTGTCTGGTGAGTGTGTGTGTGTGTGTTTGTGTGTGTGTGTGTGTTTGTGGGTGCTGCTTGTGTTTCACTGATTATCTGTCTGCAGTGACATGCTCAGGCCTCCTGTTGCACAGATGGGCATTTAGCAAATATTCAGCATGGGCAGCAGGGTTCATAGTGAGGCAAAGTATTCTCTGCAAAGTGTGTGTGTGTGTGTGTGTGTGTGTGTGTGTGTGTATGAGCGTGAGTAAGGAGATGTAACTACCGGTACATCTATGAAATAGTGTTGGTGTATATTGAGGAATGTCAATAGCTGTGTGATAGACAGTGAGTGTGTGTGTGTGTGTGTGTGTGTGTGAGAGAGAGAGGAGTGAGTATGTTTACTCTTTGTGTGCTGTATATCCTAGACTGTGAATGTGTGTCTGTGTGTACTGTATCAGTGTGAGAATAAGTGTATCTTCATGTAACCATGTGTCTATGTCAGTATGTGTGTTTGTTTCATGACTTCATGTACGTGTTTGGATACATGTGTGTATTTGTGTATGAATGCACCTGTGTGTATGTATATAAATGAGAGTGTGTGTGTGTGTGTTGTGAGACAGACATCAGTGTAGGAGGCGGTAGATGACTGACTGTGTGTGGGAGTCGCGCTGCATTAACACACCCAACCGCCTGCAATTCTTCCTCCGTCAGTCCACTAGCCACCAGCCAAAAAAAGAGAAAAAGACAATAAATAAATAAAATAAACAAACAGACTATGAAATAAATAAATAAATAAATAAGTACCAGGGATAGTGTCAACACCCTGAGAGCGACAACTCACTCTAGCCGCCTCAGTCGTTGTTGTTGTCGCCACGTCGGATGACACCTGATTAGTGCCCTGGCCTCCAGTCACACTCCCGCTAATCAGAGCACCTAGTGTGACGCATGCTCCCCCCGTCAGGAAGCGTAATTAATTAGCAGACTGTGTGGGGAGCCAAGGGATGGGCAGAGAGAGAGAGAGAGAGAGAGAGATGGGGGTTTCAGCTGAGATTCAGGGTCTCAGGCTAATGCGCCAATCTGGGTCATCAGCATGTTGTTTAAAAACCTGTTTCTTTCTGACAAGGCAGTTGTAAAAGTGTTAGAGTGAAACCATCATGTCCGTATGTGTGTGCTCAAATACGTTTCTTGTGATCTAGGCTAATCGATCTTTAGACAGAAAAGTGTGTAGATGAACAGGATGTACAGATAATTAAGTTGGTACAGTATGTAACAAGGGAACAACTCAACTTGAACCCCCTTTGCAGGTTTTGCCTTGGCCAAAAGGCTTGACTGTTTAGGTATGTTAATGGTTGACAGAAACTCATGATCTATCAAAAACTTGTGCATTATCATTCTCTTGTATAGAAATAATGGGAGAGGATGGGATCCAGCCAACCCGCCAAAGATTCAGTGCTCACCTTTCTCTCACCTTCTGAACATTTCTGAGAATAAGAATGCTAGCAGAATGCTAATAGCCAAAGGTAAGGGATTCTTCTGGGAGATCCATATTCAACATTTTGCAGGACAGACGGTCGTACCGATTCTGTGTGAAGCCTGAAATAATGGTTACCAGTGAGACAGAGCAGCTCCACAGTCACTGTGTGTTCACTCGCTGGCCTTGCAACAGCTTGAACCATCTTTGAAGCACGCCAAGTATGTGATTATGCAATGCTAGCAGTCTGGCGATAGGGAGCTGCTATTGCACTGAATATCATTGTGAGTCGAACTTTGGGTGGAGAGAGTATGAATATCTGGCCCTCCTCTTCAGCTACAGTCTGAAAAACAACACAGAACATTCCAGAATCTCTCCTGTTATGTTCTTTGGCAGTATTCTGTCATCTGGCTACTTAGTAGGACATAGTGGCCCTCATTAACGAAACGATTATACGACAAAACACTGGGTGTGTGCAGCTATCCACACAGAACTTGCTATTTATCAATCTGAACGTTTGCAGTATAATCTCAAGTCAAAGCCTGACTAGGTGTAGACACATTTTCAAGTTAGTTGCTACATGTTCAATTGATAAATGTGGGCCAATGTCTTTGGATGACAACCAACATCAGCAGTCAGTCACTCCCAAAGAAAACCCCTGACAGGGTCTAACAGCCACACTTTTAAACGAGGAAGTAGGAGTCTCAGATGAATGGCTGCTAATATACCGCGTTTAAAGGAAGAGCATACATCCTCCCCGCTTTAATCATGAAGAAAACCCCAGGCCTCAAATTAAATTGTGATATCGGAGAGGACAGCCTTACTGATGGAATTTCAGAGTCCATTAAGGCAAAACCAATCACTGGGATGGGCTAGACCCTCCCCAATCAAAATTCAAAACAGCGAGGGGGTATCATCAGCCATGTGCATTAAGAGCGTTATTGAACCAGGACAATGCAGGGAAGGAGGAGAAAGAGAGGAGAGGTAAAGAGGGAAAAAAGAAACAGCAGCGAAAAGCGGAGAAAATCAATGTAGGTGATTTCTCCCTCTCACTCGTGCCTCTCTGTCTCGCTTCCTCTTGCCTCGTTCGCTTCCTTCAGCCTCCGAGACAGTAATTCACTTGCCACACGTCTCCCTCTCTCTCTGTCTGTCTCTCGATCCATGTTTCACTCCCTTCCTCTCTCTCTCCCTCTCCCGTCCATCTGTCCATAGACTTTCTCTCCATTTAAGATACTGTACTGCTCTACCCCATACCATCACTTTATTCCTCTGCCTCTTTTTTCTCTTTTTTTCACTGTCTCTCTTTATCCCTCTTTCCCCTTGTGCCTCTCCCTCTCTCTCTCTCTCCTTCTTGTGGAAGAAAAGTGGATGAAACGTGGTCTGGGTTAAAATGGAAAGAAACATTAGATGCTATCACAGTTATCATTGGTATTGGGTATATCCCAATGACTGTCATGGTAATCTGGATTGATTCGTCTCTGATTTATGGCAGTCATTTATCACTGCGGGTCCAGAGGGAAAATCTATTGGCAGATTACCGATCTGGTGAAGACACCTTCCCAGATGATAGTGTACTTGGCCAGGACACCGGCACCCATCGCTGGGAGTTCAGTTACACCATTAGCCAAGCCAGAATAGAGTGAAGCACAGCAGAGGGGCCTCCATTACGTCTAAGGGGATCTATGAGGCCATGGCCAAGCATCTAAATTATACTCTCTGGTTGAGATATTTAAAAATGTTAAAAACCCTTTTCTGCCTCTGCTGTTACAGCTTCTAAACAATTTAGGTGTAAATGGGAGAATGACTCACTGTTCACACCTGTATCAGAGCCTGAAAACACAGCCTTGCAAGTCTGCTGTTGCTATCTTGCTGACATACTCGCTGTCACACCCTAGTCTTAGTATGAATTAATTATTATGGGTATTACTGTGTCAGTCAATTTGGCTCTTTGAAGATTATCAGTGCAGGTCCCTATATTTTGTTTTGTAAACAAATCCACATGTTCTGGCATTGATTTACAATTTTGATGCAAAAAAGAACAAAAACTGTTGGGAACTGTGGCTAAAACAAACTGCATATGACCTCTTTAAAATTGTTTTAAAGAAATACGCTTGACCATTTTAACCTTTGGTCCTGGTATTCGAGGTCATAGTGCTGTCATAATATAGCCTGGGAATACCCATGCTGCCTTGCACGCTCGTTCCGAACTGCATGGCAGCCTGGAGACCATGACCAAAATTTTCGCATGAATTTGGGAACCAATCACACAACGGGGAGAGATGGCAAGACGATGCACAAACTTTTGGACAAACAAAACCTGAAATCCCGTACGAGAAAATGTATAGGTGGTCCCCAGACTAAATCTCACTTGAGATTTAGGCTGGTGTTAGCCAGGCTAGTCATAATACTAAATTGGCAGTTAATTCACTTGAATTCTCCTGGCCCTGTTCAGTTAGCATTAGCTTGTCATTAGCTGCTGCTTTGCTATCCGATCTATGTCCTAGACTCTATAGCGTAGCAAAATGGTCTTCTTCTTCCTACTCTCGTGACATCAAACAAAAGGGCGATGGGCTGAAATGCTCTGGGATGTCCTTTAAGTAACAGAAACATACACAACAAAAGCTCCTTAGAGTGCCCACTACAATGATTACATTGCCTTCCTCAACCTTGAGTGTATGGCTCTCAGACCAAGAGTCCTGTGAACCAGGCAGTCACCTCTGCTCGCAGCAAGTGCAACTAATTCCTCTCCACCAGCCCCCAGCCCTGTGAGTCCACAACACATCTGTGCCTGTGGACAGCAAGGCTAGGAAAATCAAGGAGGAAAAGCCAGGGTCATACACACACACACACAGCACACGCACACGCACACGCACACACACACACACACACACATACAGTCCTAATGAAAAAGTCTATACGCCACACAAAAAAAAGGCCTCTCTGGCATGTCACCAGGGCCGAGGGGTGCAGTCTCGTCCCCCCGGAGCAAGGCGCGGGAGCACAGGCCCCGTGCCATAAATAAGGCCTGCTTATCCAGCAGGTGATGAGATTGCCAAGGGGACACGGCCCTGATTTATGTCGGCGGGATTGCAGCAGGAGAGTGGAGATGATTGATGGCACGGATTTGAACTTGATAAAGACAAGTCTCCCTGCCAGCAGAGGTCAACGCCACTCTCGTCTGATAGCCACCAAAAACCAGCACCAAACAACGTAGCATGCTGGACAAAACAATAGCAAAGAGACAGAGAGAGAGAGTGAGAGAGAGAGAGAGAGAGTAGGTAAAGGATAACTAAATAGGAGACTTACGGTAGTGGTATGGTGTAGGGCCCCAACCATTTCCTGTTCTGGAAAAACCCATCCAGGAAATTTGTGGCGAGATTAATGTTTAATGCGAGAAATGCAGTGGCAGTGTGTTCCCTTTCGCGGCTCCCTGCGCTTATGAAGTAGCCACTGGCTTGCTTAATTAAAAAACTATCAGCCCATTTAGATTTAGATGAGTTGTAAAATTACCACTTCCTATGGCATTTTTCCCCTCTCCCCTTCCCTCCCTGCTTTCTGTTGGAAATGAGGTTGGCATGTACAGCTCACGGAAACACAAATACACACACACATACACACACACACACACACACACACACACACTCAGGGCTCAGAAAGGGTGCAATGTGAGTGTTCTTACCTCAGCTTGAGTTTCTGTCTTGGAAATATGGCAAATAAACCTTTTTTTCCATCTTTCTTTTTTTCTTTCTAAGCTCTTTCAGACTCAAACAAATTGCTCCAATCTAAAATGACTCTTTCTGAGTCAAGTTGCACTTTTGAAAAAGTCCAAAAAGAAATCTTACCCTTGAATGAGGGAGGGATCAAGAAAATGCCACTGACAGGTAAAGTGAAGTCTTTTTTCACAAGGGAGTTTCCATGCTGTGGATAAACACAACCTCACTTGCAGGCAGTCACATCCACACTTTTTCTCCCAGGCCTCTCAGGACAGCATGCAACAAGGGATAAGGAACTCTAATGCGTGCCAAAGGATAGATGCGCACAGCACGTTGTTTTTCATCTGACTCATGTCTATCCATGTGTGTGTGTGTGTGTGTGTGTGTGTGTGTATGAAAGAGAGAAATGGGGAGAGGGCCAATGAGAGAGTGAGAAACAGAAAGAATATCAAAGACAGATGCGGACACAGAAACACGAGAAAGAGAGAGGTGAAAAAAAAAAAATTGATAATGCTCAGCATTATACAGGAAGTTTTCCATGGCCAGGCTGGGGTCCCTGTGGACTGGAGGTGGACGGTTCTGCGGGAGGCTTGACCAGCAGAGTCTGTGCCGAGCCAGACAAACTCCACTCATGATGGATGAGATTAGGGAGGAGGCACTTTTCCTACAGGCAGCCATGTGCCAACAAAAAAAATAAAGAAAGAAAGAAAGAAAAAAACAGGACTTCATTGCTGTAAATGGACCCCAACTAACGCAACATGTATTAGAGCTGTTCAAATCCACACCACTTACAGAGGGAGCCTTATGATGTGCGAACTGAGAGGGTTTTAACATGGATCATCTGCGGCTCTATACGTTTCAGTTTCAACGTAATTAGAGTTAACAGTGAGGAAGGGTGTGTTGTCTACCCTTCCTAGACAGCCCCCAATCATACACACACACACACAGACTTTAATTTCCAGCCTCCTTTGTTCTGTACGACTGCACAGGAAGAGCAAATATGTACCCAAGAATAAATAATGAACGGGTGAATTCATGTTTCAGATGCAAATACAGGTTGTCCATGCACACTTCTCATTAAAAACCTGTGTACTGTTTAATAATTCATGCGCTCTCCTGTTTTGTTATAACTGTTGATCCGTGGCTGCTGAGAAACACTAGTCAGTCTCGCTGCAGTGTGCATGATCTGTTTATTAAAGGATTTAGCTGCCTTGCATCGGGAATTCATAATGCATAGCAGACGTCCCCTGCACAGAAACCCAAATAAATCACCCTAATTAACTTGGTAATTGATTTAATTCATTTCCCTTAAAAAAATTGAGTCCTTTTTGCAAAATCGGCAGAAGCCTGGTGCGGAAGGCCTTTTTTTTTTCCTCCCGTCAACCGAGGTTCAGTCCATAAACACTGGGCAGGTTTAGCCTGAGGGTGAGTTGCTTTTTAATTACATGGGACTGAGTAGGCAAGTCACTGTGTGACCCTTTTAATCAATCTGTCTGGAGCTGAAACATGGCAGCCTGAGCCAGACAGCCCAGCAAGGCTCACTTCTCTCACCTGTCCCAATGCCAGTACTGCATACACACACACACACACACACACACACACACACACACACACACACACACACACACACACACACACACACACA
>JASCQY010000002.1:17132966-17147966 GCA_030264315.1 Sardinella tawilis
CACACACACACACACACACACACACACACACACACACACACACACACACACACACACACACACACACACACAGATATTCTTCCATGAACACACGTTAACATATGCATACTCTCTCTGTCTCTTTCTCTCACTCTTACACACACACACACACACACACACACACACTCATACTGTACAAACACTCATACACACACTCACACAAACACTAACAATTGTACATATAGAGTCAACTCAACAATTACAGACACTGTTCATAAAAAGAGTGGCTAAATTGTTTGCAGTTCCACACACCAGCATCCAACACACACCTACATACAATGCATTATGATGTTAGCGCTGGTGGCTTTCACTCAGTCTCAACATGCTCATGGTCAATCTTTTCAGGTCTGCCTGCCTTCTTTCTCACGTGTCTGGGAGAGAAAAGGATCCAACCCTGACCTACAAATGACCTTTAAACTTATCTTGAGCCCATAAAGAGAGAGGGAGAGAGAGAGAGAGAAATAGAGGGAGAGAGAAAGTATGATTATGTTTGCATGTTCTAATTATTAGTGTATACAGTATGTGTGGGTTTGTATGTGTGCTGGACACTACGTAGATGTGTGTGTTTTTATGTGTGCTAAGGATGTTTACCTGCTACGCCCCACACCTACCCATGAATACTGAGGGCTGTTACCCCAGCCACTGGCCTGCTTTTATAGTATTAGGCCTGTAGACTAATAGGAGCAGAGTGCAAAAACATCGGAATAATTCTCATCCAGTTTGTCTAGCAGACTCATGACATTAGAAAATGTGGCAATCAACATGGCCGCCGATGGAAACACCGTGTGAATTACCTCATCAAACAGTGCCTGCCTACAGTATGCTGGCTTGATAGGGAACAAAAAGATCACTCATTCACATGGGGTCATCCCTGTGTTCCCCAGGTCCTATGTTCCCCAGGTCCTATGTTCCCCACTCTGGGTTAGGGTTAGGCTTAGAGCTAGGGCTAGGGCTAGGGCTAGGGTTAGGGTTAGGGAACATAGGACCCGGGGAACATAGACATGCTCCATTTACATTTACACTTTCACCAGCTACACATACCTACAGTATAGCTACAGTATATTCACAAGATATACCACACTATTTATACAGTACATGTATATATACAGGATTTCAGAACATCAGGACAATTAGTATGTAAGAATGAATCCCTCTTGAAGCACATAAGTTTAACTGATGCTCTGTAATGAGTAGGATTAATATTTAATTCCAAATTAACTATAGCACTGACAACTATTGATCCTGAGGAGGAGGGGAAAGAGTTATTGCAAACTAATCATTAAAAATGATTTTCCTCTACTTCGTCAGGAGTAGGAAGCTGCGCTAGCTCAGCTATGTGTATGTGTGTGTCTGTGTGTGTGTGTGTGTGTGTGTGTGTTTGTGTAGAGCGGGGTGGGGGCTGAAGAGGTAGAGGCAAGGTGGTGACCTATGGACACAGTGAACACCATATCCCCCTCCTGCCCTATAGGTGTTAAAAATGCTATTTATTTCCATCACCCGATCGAGTGTCAGCACATTTGACACAGCCCACCCCACCTCGTCCCACCTCTGCCTTGCCCTTCCAAACCCCTGCCCAGTGTCTTATGGGAAAAAAAAACACAGCATGCAGCACATCCCCCTTTCCCAGTGCACACTAAATGCTAGATGATGGCCCTTGGGAATATAGACTTACTGTGAAGTGTTCGGGCGGTCACCATTGATCCCCTAATGAAGATTGTAAATGAATTATCCATACGTGGAAGAGCTGTGCTAAGATCCCTGATCACTTCGGCATCTCACAAATGCCGTGTGGTCGCAGCTTTGGATTGCTCGCTGTTGTTCCAAAAAAATAATAAAAAATACTGCTCACTCTCTTCCCTGGATTAAAAACTCCAATTGGTCTCCAATTATTAGCTATGATGCTAATAATCGAGCTCTCTTCAAAATGGTCTATATGTTAGATAGATAGAGACTTCAGTTTGGTAGATGAGTGACAGCCAGTCATACCTGTTAGTGGCAGGAAAAAGGTCAGCCAAGCTCAGGCATGCTGATGCCCTGTGTCGTGTCTGTCAGACTTCCAAAAAGATGATGACGGGCAAGGAGGTTTGGCAGGGTTTTCCTGGTGACCCAATTCATGGTGGCACCTCAGGCACAACGTATTGCACATATATGTGATGCAAATCATCTGATTCCCATATGTGGCCCATTTTCCACAGAGGAAGAACCGCTCCCACAAAACAAACATGATATATATAGGCCTAATAGAATTCCAATGGAAACCTATGGCCTTGATATTTGAGAAATTAAATATTATATCTGATATAAAAATATTTACATCTTTACAACAACCTTTTATGGTGATATCACAAATGACACTGCATTGGGAATTACAGAGCTTAATTTTTTTATTGAGAATTAGTTGCACCCCAATGAAAGTCTTCTCTAAAACATCATCAAAGAGATGTAGGTGCCATGTTTTTGCATTATCTTTTTTTTACACTGTGGTACAGTAGCATGACTCTGCAGGACATTGTACTGTGTACAAGACATAACAACCACACGGAGAAACAGCTTCAGAGATCCACAACCAGCTACACCCTGACAAATCTCCATGAAAACAAAACAAAACAAAAAATCTTGAGGCAACTTTGTGAGGCAGACCGACTGACAGACAGACGTGCAGGTTCTTTGTGAGAAATTGGCGGGGTAGCACTTAAAATGCCCGACCAGCCTCAGGCCCTGAATTGGACCGGGGTTTCGAAAAGGCGAGATGGCATCAGACATGCATGTTAGGGCAGGAGAGTGTTCCTGCCGTCACAAAGGCTGGGTTTTAATGAGGAAACACAGCAGCCCCGCTGATTCCAGCCTCTAAGACGCTCTGCTCTCACTCAGAATAAAGGAGAAGGGGTGTCAGTGTGGCAGAGGAAAATCACAGGGAATCTTCCTCTGAACAGACCTCTGAAGTCACACATATGCATTGCATTTCATTTCATTTTTCTTTCTGTCTCTCTCTCACACACAGACACACACAGACGCATACACAGACACGCACACACACACGCACACAGAGTTACACATTTTTATCACTTTATTATCTCCCACTTTCTTTGTCACCTCTTATATTCCTTCTTTCAATGTCTTTCCTCTCTCTCTCTCTCTCTCTCTACTGGTACACACACCCACTCTCTCTCTCTCACACACACACACACACACACACACACACACACATATCCCCACTCCACACTACAGTATGTCTATACATTAACCCTTAAATGCTAAGTTATCCATCATTAACCCCAAAATCCAGCCCTGTTTTGGTCACCAAAGACTGCCTGTATTACAGTAGAATCAATCTTAACCATTTTGTTGTCAACAAAGTATTCAAATACAGTCCTGTACATACTCTACATGTACTGTACTGTATCTTAGAGCACAGTAGCTCATTCAAAATTCAGGTCATGGCTTGCTATAAACTCTGCTGAATGGATTCAACAGATTCATGATTCTGGTGATTCAGGTTGGTTTCCAGTGTGATGTTGAAGCTGTCACATGTGACAGTGGTTGCTGGGCATAACTCAACCCATCAAGGTCAGATTCTGTGCTCAGATTCTAAATCCATTCTATAAATTTTGCTCCCGTTTTTGTTATATCTCGGTACCTTTCTGCAACAAGGGATATCCCCCTCCATCCCCCTAGACACACATACACACACACACACACACACACACACACACACACACACACACACACACACACACACACACGGGTGAGCGCAATTAGATTAATTAGTACCAGGGGTCCCAGGGGCCAATGGCCCCTCAAGATTTTCACCTGTTTTGCCAGGTTTAGCCTAAGTTGTCAATTTAAATGTGTTTATTGAAATAATGTAAACTGTAGAGATGCAATCATTAAAATGATTACAAATGTTAGAGTTTTTTTCTTTTTCTCCCCTCGTCCCTTTGGTGGCCCTCAGTTCAATTGCTAAATTGGCCCTCACCCATCGAAACTTTGAGAACCCCTGAGTACTGTAGTTCACGGCAAGAATCTCAGAGCAATGCAAGCAACCTGAGCATGTGGATGTTTGCAACCCAGGGAAGGACAGCAGAGAAAGAGATTGCTAAATCAGGAATTAAAAGTGCGTGGGAAAAAGGAAAGATCAAAGAGGCTACCGGTAAGCGCACATCTCTCTATTGGACTCTGGGCGCTAACTGACTAGTGCGCAGCAGTCTGCGTTATTGGGAAACAAAGCGTGTCTGCTGATGGGCTTGTTTGTGTGTTTGCCTGTTAGTCTGTTTGTATGTGTAGTCTACCACAATGAATGTTGCTCACCAGCAATTACTGTTTAAGTTTGATGGAATATTTGACTGGTCATAAAGCTGTTTAAACTACACTAAACTAACTTTGACACAGTCTACTTGAAGTTGTACTAGTCATTCACACGAGTGCCATCCATTGTTGTATGCTGGTTAAAATGAAGTCAACTAATTCTGCCTGATTGCAAGGAATACATTATAAGTTTGTGTATAAAAAGATAAATAGTATTTCTGAATTTCAATGATTTCATTTCATTTGGGTTAAAACTGATTTAAAAATGCCTGATTTAGTTTAGGTTAAAATTGACTGAAATAGCCTGTCATATTTAAAATCCATATGGTTAAAAACATAAAGTTAAAACTGGTCAATTTAAAAAGTTGACTTTTTGTTTTAATTCATATTTTATGCTATATTTGCTTGGATTGATAATTAATGAGATCACATTCATCCATGTTTAAAATACTGACCTTTATTTGTGTTTATTTCTTTTTTACTTGCATTTATTTTATTCATAGAGTATTGAACTTAAATTATTTATTTTTTGTATGTTTAAAGGTTTTTCAAGTGTGGGAAACCATGACACTGTTAATACACTTGCCACACACACACACACACACTGCTGGTCCTTGGCCTTCCTATAATCTAAGGCCGTGTCTCATATGGCACACTTGCACACTTCAAACACTAAGTTTTAGTGCATAGGGCGTTCACACTGACAATCACGTTGAAACTCAGTCCACTGAAAATACCCGGATGGTGCACTGATAACGGACAAAAGAATCAGTGTGGAATGATGGGACACTTCTCGCACTAAACATCCTCCATCTTGGATACGTAGCGGAATGGGTGGGACTATTGACTGTTTTTTCAAATGTGATTAATGGCGGCCAAATCCGAGGTGATAGTGGAAGTTGGAGTAACTTAACAGCGGTAATAAAATTATTTTACACGTTTCATACACCAGGCAACTAACATGTCACTCTCCGACTACAGTTATCATTCAGAATGTTTGTTTAAGAGCGCGATTCAAACGACGTTATGTCCGTAACCTCTGTTAAGTGTGATTAGTTCAGTGCTCCACTTGGGACAACACTTAACAGCGAAATCTGCGCACTTTGGCAGTCAGTGCTCAGTGCACACTGTGCACTACACTGTCGTTTTGAGTGCAAGTGTGCCATATGAGACACAGCCTAAGTCTTGTTAGCACAGCTGAATCTCCTGCTGTGATTGGTCTATACTCATCTGATGTATGGGGCCTTGAATGCAGAGTTGCAAGGGCTTCTCCTCCTTCCAGCCTTCCTTCCTTCCCACCGGCCAGCAGCCTTAATGAGTGAAAAATACCCATCCCAGGACAAGGTCAGTTAACGAATGCAGAGGGTTGACAATGCCAATAAATCACATGTTATCACACAATTAGCAGATTAATGGCGTGTATATGCATGTGTGTGTGTGTGTGTGTGTGTGTGTGTGTGTGTGTGTGTGTGTGTGTGCGCGTGTGTGTGTGCGTGCATGTGTGAGGGGGCAGATGGAGCGGACCATCATCAGTTCCAAAGAGTCAGAAGACATTATTCTCAACGCCTGGGGGTCCCTTAAATGCATACACACATGCTGGTTAATGGATGGAGTTTCTGCATCAATTATGCTTCTTATCCGCCGACCCACCAACCCCACCCCATCCCTCCGCCCCCCTGGCACAACAGCCTCACACATAACCCTCCATCCACCCCCCACTCCCAGCCCCCTCCGGGGTCTCTGTCATATAATCACCAGCTAAGAGAGCTCGCTTGATCTGTGAGTGACTCATACACTCGAGTGCCCTCTCCAACGCACCCATCTGTTGACCTAACCCCCCAGAGTCGAACACATTCTCACCATGGTCAATGAGTTCCGATGCTATGCAGTTGTTTAGAGAATGCAGCCTAGGTGTTGAATGAACAATGATGAAAACAATACTAAGTTCATGGATATAATTCCCTGATAGCAGATGATTCTTTCTCAAACTGATAAAATATAAACATTCCTTTAGATAAAGGCTCAACTTACAGTAATGATGTACTGTAATTGCAAATTACAATTCAATTCAATTCAACAAAATTCATTTTTTGAAGATTTGTATATTAATGCAAACTCATGAAGTGATGAGACCCTTTGAGAAAGGCTGCCTTGTGTGTAGCATCTGGGTGGATTCCTGATGCAACAAAAAACAGAGACAGAGAGACAGACAGAAAGAGAAAAAGAAAGAGGGAAAGAGAGAGAGAGGCAGAGAGAGAGAGAGATGTAAATGATTGTGCTCTGCTGAGATGAGAGTCACTACCCTCAGGGCACAGAGCTGGGATTCACCATCCCTTGTGAGACAGAGGGACAATCCAAGCAAGTCATTGTGGTTCCCCAACCGGTCAGGGCTATCCTATCTGTCAACCACAGTAGGAATCCCCTGATAAGTGGTTAGTTATGGCCTCTCTGGGACCAACAAGGACTTATTTCTCACTTATGAGATACTGTAGGCAAGCAGCTGAGATTTTAAAATGGAACCAGCGTGAATACCTCATGAACTATTCAGGTCTATACTCCTCAATGGATTTTACTATGTGTGTGCGTCTGTGTACATTGTTGTGCGGCTTATTTTGTGTGTGTATGTAGGTGTGTATGTTTGCCCATATTTGTATTTGCTTGTGTGTGTGTGTGTGTGAGAGAGAGAGAGAGAGAGAGAGAGCAAGAGAAAAAGATAAGGAGTCTGTATGTGTGTATGTATGCCTATTTGTACTGAAATACTGTATCTTTCAGTGAATCGAGGACATGGCAGCTCTGTTGTTACTTCTGAGTGTGTTGCTGTTCCAGGCTCAGTCAGTTAGCTCGAAGCTAGGAGCTTGATCTCTGTCGACACTGCCTGCCAGAGAGGAGATCATGCGGCCCTCCCCTCTGCCCCGGAGGCCCTACAGCTCTGTGCGGCTAGCCAGACAGCTAGCCAGCCTGGCCCTTTATCCAGCCAGTGTGGGTGAGCCAGAGGGCCTGTAAACTAGTAGGACACACATTCCGATTGTGGTGCACATTCACATCCAGTGAAACAACAGCATCAAGAAAATCTCTTCAATGCAGCAGGTCCCTCTAGCGAAATACCACACAATGCTGAAATACACTAGGTTGCTCACACTAAAGAGAGAAAAAAACAACGGTGCTTCAATGTGCTGTTGGCTCAGAGACTGACTACATACACACTCTCTGATACATTACAGAAATACTACTGCTGTGCAAGCTGACCTGCCAACATGGCTCCTTGGAATAAGGGTAGGGGTTTACCTGTCAGTGTTGGGGGGGGGGGTCTATTCTGACTCACTTTTACTGTATTTGGGAAAATGGGTCTGTGCTTCAAGTGCTTCTGGTATATGCAGCAGTATGTGCTTTGACAGAGCAAGTCATGTGCTGTAATTACATCATTTTGTTGGAGGGTACAAGATATGCTCTAGATTACAGTAAGGTCCGTGCACACCAAGTGTGAATTTTTACATCAAATAATTCCACAAAGTCAGTCAGGCAGGCAGGTAATAAATTGTAATTTAACACACTGGGGGAAAAGGGGCAGAATCGCAAACAATGTGTATGCAGAAAATGTGTTTATGTCTTTGAGGTATTTTGGAAAAGTAAAGGTTAAAAGTGATAGTTCATTTTTTTTTCGTTTTAATGTGTAAGCAATGGGCAAAATCTGTGAATGTCTCAGAACAGCAGGTCTCCCTGAATCAGGTGAGTTTTTGAGCCTTTGTGCTCATTTGTCATGCAGCCCTTGCCTCTGCTGGGGCTTTCCCCTCCATGTCTTCACTCCCCACTGAGAATACAAATGCACTCAATTTCAGCTCTGTGTTTGAGGTGATTGTGTGTGTGTGTGTGTGTGTGTGTGTGTGTGTGTAGCAGTACAGTATATGTACATGTTGTGGGTAATGTTTTGGAGTGGGATGGATATTTTTTCTCTGTGTGCTTGTGTGTACATGTATATGGGCAATACTATTTGTATCTTTTTGCTTTGTGTTCTCAGTAAATATACTGTATATGAGTGTGTGTGTGTGTGTGTGTGTGTGCGTGCGTGTGTGTGTGTGCATGAATGCGTGTGCGAGAGAGATGGACCTCTGTACTCAGTGATTCAGTCATCCTGCCTCCTCCCCCCTTCCTCCTTTTAGTTTTTTAGGAGGCATCCTCTCCACAGAGCATCACTGCAGCAGAAGCACACCTCAGCTGTGCAGCCTTGGCAACAGTCGGCCACAGACATCCATACCGACACCACCAGCCACTGTACTTCTCCCTTCAGCACAACTTTATCACATTATAACCATTGCTACTCAGTCCACTCACAATAACACTATTCATTCCCTTGAAGTTGCACTCTGCTCGGTCCCATCTAAGATATATAGTATGATGCTATATGCCCACTGAGAAGCACAAACATAGACACAAGATATTATTACAACTGTACAGCTGTTATATCTTGTTATTAAATATAATTTGCGTATCGGATGCCAGCTAGCCTACATGCCCATGTGGAACATTAGTAAAGCTTCCCTCCTGACTCTTCAAGAATGCCCCTATTCGGCGGACTGGGAGCCCTGGCTTGTCAGTCGACTGGCTAGGGTCATTCGCCTCCCGATCGGAGTCACTGAGTTGTTGTGAGGTCGTAGGTTCGAGTCCGGGCGAGTGCAGTGCTGGACTAGCGCAGATGCCCTCGGTTACATATGGTTATAATGAAATTTGGGACCCTGTCAGGGAGGTGGGGGGAATAGGATGATTCTAAGGGGCACTGACGGGGGGCCCCAGAGAATGTCTTGAAGGAATGGTGCTGTTTTCACGATTTGAAACTTATTTCAGGGATGAAATAACGTTACTTACTCAGCCGTTTCATTTTCGAAGTCGCTTCTGGACAGAGTTATTGGAATCGCCCGTCTCCATGTAATGGAGAGGTCGGGGCACCCAAATGCAGCCAGTAAATGCGTTCATTTCTCAGATGTTTGTTATGATACGGTAGTGCTATTCCCGTACTTGTCCCCATATTGCTGCTTGGTTGTTGAAAAATGTTCAAGTGCCACTTGCTTGCTGCAGTGACCGATCAATTTGTTTGAAATCACCAAATGAATATCTTAATGAGTTGACTTCACTGGATAAAATTTCTTGAAACAAGTAAAATGATCTCCAGTGTCTGTCTGACAAGTGTCAGAATGCTTTTCCCTGAGTGAAAATGAGTGAAAACTACCTCAAAATTAGGTATATTAACTAAAGCAAGTCAACTCAAGACAAAATATACTGAAACAAGACAAATTAATCTTAAAATAAGTACAACAAGATAAATATCCTAAATTCTAGGGAATTCCACTAGTAAAGACTATCTTTTTTGCAGTGTGGTGTGCGCCTCTTATGAATCTGAAGAGATGATGCACAGCAGTTCACCAACTCCACACATCCAATGATACAGCATGTTTACTTATTGTTTTGGAATTTCAGTCCCCCTCCTCCATGCCTTAAAACCCGGTTGCGATTTCAGCCCAATGTCTAATGTCCATGCACTGAGAGAGATAGCAGCACGATGCAAGCAGAGCACTAAGTGCATGTTTGGAAATGCTTCATTATTTTAAAGGCTTTCTGGGCGCAGGGCCAGCCAGCGCAGGACACGCCAAAGTGTAGCACTGCGTAGCATTCACTATTACTCACAGTCTGTGTGGGTCTCTCCTCGATTACAAGTGGGGTGAGATGAAGATTGCTGTAGCGCGGCGACTTTCCTCTTAAAGGGTCAGTGGCGGACTGGCACCTGGAATGCAGATAGCTGTCTCCGTGTGTGGGCTAGCGCTTCAGTAATTTATTGGGTTATATCTGGGCAACAACACCTCTGGAAGGTGGGAGGGGACTTTTATTTTGCACATTTCTTTAGGACTTTAGCAGTGGAACAAGACACATGCAGGAATTGTGTGTACAGTAAGTTCGAAAATTAAACACACTGTGCACCATTTGTACCGCACGATGGGTGAATGCAAGCCTGACAGTTTGGGAATCAAATATGAAATATTTTAACCACCACAATTCCATTTTCTCCTCATTCGCAGGGAAAAAATAATAATGAAAGCATGACACGGTGGACATAACAAGCATTTCATGTCTTTGAAAGCATTATAATTTCAAGTGCAGCAACATATCTAATCTAATTATATGTGACAGGAAAAGTTTGTTGCTGTAAAAAGCTGTAGAACTGTAGAAATAGTTAGGTCAGTAGAGCAACTTTCAACAAATCAAACACACAGAACACATGCATTTTTTACATTTCTTATTTGCAAGGAGGAGGATGTGGGAGTTCACAGAGTAAATTTGTTTTAAAATTAGCTCTGACTGTCAAAAGTGATCTAGTTGCAATCTAGGATAGTAGGACATACAGTATTTCACTTTAAGAGACTGCTCATATTCTATCTATCTATCTATCTATCTATCTATCTATCTATCTATCTATCTATCTATCTATCTACTGTATCTATCGTATCTATGCTTAGTTCAGGCCCACTCACAAGTAGTCTTACTCCACATATTTACACATAGGTACAATGCAAATACTTTACACAACTTATACACACTTTGTGACTGTGATCTACGCTTCAAGTTTTCCAAGGTTTTACAGATCAGTGAACAAAAGTGCAAAAAAGTGTAAACATTTCAGTCCTCATGCAGAAATTCAAAAGATATGGTGAAATATACAGTAAATTGGGTCATATCCATGACTTCTTAACAATCTGCTATCATTTTACTTTATCCAGCTTCACAGTCACTGCCTTGTGGGGGATGCAAACATTGCGTGCATTTTTGGTGGAGTGTGAGCTTCCGCACATCCATCTGACATCTGCCAAAGTGCGGCCCTCCGCGCCCAGCCGTCCACAAACAGGCCGCTGTCTCAGGTGGCATGCCCAGATGGGTGCCATCACTCTGGGGACTTATGTGACCCCTGTCAACCCAACACACAAACACACTCACACGCATACACACACACACGCACCTTTCCATTCTCCTTTTTGACCAAACAACATACACATACACACACACAAACCTTTCCATTCTCCTTTCCGAAATTCAACCAACCAACCAACACACACACACACACACACACTCACACACACACACACACACACACTCACACCTTTCCATTCTCCTTTTCAACCAACCAACCAACCAACACACACACACACACACACACAGTCTTGTCACGACTCATCATAAGCCCTTTTCCCTCCTCTCTTCTCACTCTCCTCTATCACACCCATGCCATTACACTTGACTGGAACCTACACGCTCGTGTCCTCAAGGTCTGCGGATGTCTTTATTCAAGGCTGACTTGAAGCCAAGTGAAAAGAAAAAAAAAAAACACACACAGGAGGTGTTTTTTTTTTCAGGGCACATCTGTTAATAAAGGCTTGTTAGGAATGTTTGATTATTACATATTAGCCGTGTGGTCCCCAAGTGGACTACACTACAGAGGGGGAAGAAAAATAGCATTCGCCACAGCTCAGCTTTGATTTATTGCATTCCCTCTTTGCCGTGTGGGTGGGGAGGTCAGATGTGGGTGTACACTCGCTCTCTTTTTCTTTCTCTCTTGCTCTCTCTCCCTCTCTCTCTCTCTTTCAGTCTCTTGCCACACTTGTATTTGTTATTGAAGTCGACTAATCACATTCACTTCACCTCCTGCCGCCGCGTCTAAACGCAATCCACCCACACACGCACTCACACACACACACGCACACACACACACACACGCACACACATACACACACACACAGACACAAAAAAACACTTACTGATGCTTTGATCTTGTTCAATTTCAACATTTCACACTAACACACATATACACACATATTAGAACACACACAGAGACAAACATATTTATACAGTAGACACAGAAATAAAACACACACTCTCTCTCTCTCTCCATTTCTCTCTCTCTCTCTCCCTCTTTCTGTCTCTCTCTCTCTCTATCTCTCTCTCACACACACACACACACACACGCACACGCACACACACACACACACACACACACACACACACACACACACTTCTCCTCCTGACACATGCAGTCAGTGGAATGTAGCAGACTATGTACACTTTACAATGGGCCAGCCTCTGTCGTGATTGTACTCTTCATTAATACCTGTGGACACAGTGTGAGGAACTCCAGAGTGCAGGGTGATGGATACTCAATCCCGTATTCTGCACATGCCAAAAGCTGTGCCTGGAATACAAACTGGCATCCCCACAGGTAGCGCACGGGGAGAACACACACACCCCATTAATTACGGGGGGGAAGAAAGGAGTGAACAGGAGACACGCTGTGTCAGGTTTAGCAAATAGAACCCCTATCAACAAACAGTCAGCCTGGACCATGCTAAAGGTTTACTCTCTGGCCTGCCTCTGAATCCTGTGCCAGAGATGTCGGACTTTAGTCGGATGCACTCTACTTTCTGTGGAGACTAGTAGAGACAGCAGAAAGAGACTATTATGCCATTGATTGCAAACAGGTTCATTTTGTTTAAACAGTCTTTGATAAAGTATCCACTTAAAGTCCTCAGTGCCTCGTTTACATGTTAGGACCCTCATTTAAGTGTGAGACTACACCTAGCATATCCTTTTTGTAAGAAGTCATTATTAGTCAAAGTCATTATTAGTCTGATGTAACACTGCACATAATGGTGCTTATCGGTAATTGTGGAGTGTAACAAGGATAGGGACATTAGTGGGTCTAGACACGAAAATCGCTTTGGATAAAAAGTGTCTGCCAAGCACAAATAAACATGAACATAAACATAAGAGGGCAGCATAGCCTGAAAGCACTCAGATGAACAATGTGGCTTGAACAAGTACTGTACAACAAGGAAAGCACTTCTATCTCTGGAAGTACAAGTGATCAGTTATCCTTGCATGTAAACATTTCATGAGCACCACAAGCTGATATGATTATCAAGATACAGCAATTTCATTTGACCTTTCTTTTGCTGCTCATACTTAGTTTCCAATGATTCTCCTTTTCCAACCTATGGGAAAGCTTTCCCCTCTGCTTTTTAGTCATGGTGCATGAGAACATAAAAGTTCTGGCTGGATAAGAAAACTTGTTGTTTTGCTCCAACTGCTTACCATGGCATTCTTCAGCTCCAGAGCTGCAGCTACAGCATGCTTGATTGAAACTTTTCAAAATCACCGTAGCAGACCCTTTCTCCATGCATTAGGTGCTTACAAGGTAAACAGCAGAGTGGGGCAAAAAACTTTTGCTGCCTTGCATGTCAGCCAATCATTCCACTTGGCTTCCCTCACGTCGTCTTTTAGGCCAGTAAACATCCTTTAACTCATGCCTTATTTTGCTTGCATCACAAGAAAGAGCTGGCCATACTGTAGATTAAAATAAATGTGTGTGGAAAAGCAATTATGGGCTTTGTACTTTGATGTTGTTTGTTTTTTTTTTTTGTCTATTTTTACATTGTTTTTTTTTCTTGAGCCTTCATAGAACATGTCAGAGTGACTTCCTTTCCAGAAGTGTTTCTCTCATGCTTTTAAAAAATTTCCTTTCAAAAATGTCTGGCATGTGACCTTACAAACTCCAAGCAACTCTGAGGAATCAAAGTGCCAAATTACTCTTGACTCGACAGAGACGAATTCTTTTGAAACTGTGACCTTGGAAGGCAACATCTTTGGCAAGTGATTTGGCACTTCCACAAATTTGGCACTTCCACAAATTAGCCTGAAACAACAAGAAGGAAGAGGGGAAAAGGAGCAGATTGTGTCTGCCTGTGAAGGGACATGACAGGCAAAGAGCTAAAGTAGACAGCCAAAAAATGATGTGCTAATTATGTTCCAGTACTACATATACTTCACATATTACAAGCACTTACTTACCTCTACTCCACTCCACAGTCTGTCTGACTGTGAATGCTGTTAGACATTGTCATGTTCATCTACAGGAAGAAAAATGACAGAGGCAAGAGGGATTACAGATATGTGTGTGTGTGTGTGTGTGTGTGTGTGTGTGTGTGTGTGTGGAGAGAGAGAGAGAGAGAGAGAGAGAGAGAGAGAAATAGACTGCCACCAGACTGTGTCAGATTTCAGCACCTTGGTCAGTACCAACTGCATCCTTATAGAAATGTCCCATCTTTACAAAGAACCAGGAAACAATCCTAGTAGCAGGAACAGAACATTTTTTCCTGGCCTGTAAATTTGCCCCCCTGGGACTAGCATGGCCACCAAGCCTGGACCTCCGGCACATAGTTTACGATAGGTTTATCTCCAGGTGAATTTGTATTCCAAAACGTTCTGATGGATGTGACACCGCACCTGCGGCTGCCCATTCCCCACTAGACAGAGTTGGACAAGGTTCTTAGCTGCCCTCCCCTCTGGTCAAGGAGGACTCCAGTGGAGCTTTGAGCATAAGAACATAGACCCTGCCCTCAGCCTCCCCCGCCTGTTTAAAGGCCTTGCTTTATGGCCCCCATATTCTCTCCTTCCAGACCTTTATTTAGAAACGAGCCGGCTGGGTATTATTGATTGAAATGTGTGAGTGTGTTTGTGTTCTGTGTGTGTGTGTGTGTGTGTGTGCATGTCTATGTATGTGTCAGTACCAGGTGTGTGTTTGTGTCTGTGTACATGTTTGTGTGTGTGCATGTGAGTTTGTGT
>JASCQY010000002.1:17163851-17175970 GCA_030264315.1 Sardinella tawilis
TGTGTGTGTGTGTGTGTGTGTGTGTGTGTGTGTGTGTGTGTGTGTGTGTGTGTGTGTGTGTGTGTGTGTGTTTCAGCTCCAATGCACATACAACCAGATTGGCTGTTTGCTGTGTTTCATCTGGTGATTAACCCATGCTTTGTACAACAGTTCAATGTTAAATGTAATAAACAGGTGTTCATGTGTGTGCTTGTGTATAAATAGAAACACTGTATATTCACTGTTTACAAACATGTCTGAATATTTTGTGTTCTCCTCTCGCTATGATGTCTATGTATGAGGCTATATACATTGTGTGTGTGTGTGTGTGTGTGTGTGTGTGTCTGTGTGTATGTGTGTGTGTGTATGTGTGTGTGTGTGTGTGTGTTGGTGATGTATCTCATCTGTATAATTATGATAAATCTTGTGTAATCTGTGAACTGAATAATGGTGAGTGAAGTAGTTGTGTTACCCGGCACAACCCAACGCCTGCCCCTCCTCATCCATCTCATGCAGCACATGACGTCCTCAACCTGCTGTGGGATATATTTATTAATATGACAGATGATTATTGGGAAACATATAAACAAATAAATGAGAATGCGCACACACACACACACACACACACACACACACACACACATACACACAAACAAACACAAACCAGATCACAACACAACACTACAATACACACTACACTACTACACTTCATTACACAACACAACACTATACAACACAACACATTAACAACACAACACAACAAAACACAACACATTGACAAGTACCGCAATATCTTTTCCCACTCGATGTAACAAATGTGGAGGCTGCTGCGCATAGGGGAGCTGAGAGGCTCAGTAGGTTGCCTTTGCTGAGAGAGCCTGGAGCCCATTACGGGCGTGCTGATAGCCAGTCAATCCCAGTGGAAGATCAGCGGAGTAACTGGGTACACTGGCCATTCATATAGTACGTCATATTGTAGGTCACAAGATGACATGAGCTTTCATCACAAGGGTCGGTCCCCTTGGAGGCTGTCGAGACGTGAGTCGCCACTGAAGGTCACCGTGTCATTCAAAGGTCAACTGAGAATGAATGAATTTGTGCCTATATAATGGGAAGCTATAAATATAGGTTGACATATTCCTCTTATGTGCTATGATTTAGAGCCCCCATTGGAATGGTATTTTACCAATACACAGCATGTATTTAAATCTTCCCCACGTTGCCATGAATCCTTGGATGACTTGTTATTAATGAAACTTGTCTTGCAACAGACATCCATCAGTTTGATGCAAGGCAGAAAGATGATAAACAAATGAGAGGACAAAGTTCAACTGGGAAGTACCTTCCACTTTTTTAATCATTATTGTTACTATGTGAATTGATGTTTTAAAGGATAATTCCAGTATTTTGCACTTTGAGCTTCTTTTCTGGATTGGCTGCCATTGAAATTTTGAAGATCGGTCCGGTCTCTATTTGGCTCATTTAGAATTGCCTCTGCCTGCTTCAAAATGGCTAGCCATGGGCATTCACAATCCTGTCCCTAAAACAACCCCAAAAAATTGGGCAACTCACTAAACGATTAGTGGTGTTTGCTGATGTTCCAAAACAAGCATTGCAGCAAAATACAGCTTCTATCGTGTTTTATTTGGCATTGTCAGAGTGCAAAATACCGGAAATTAGCCTTTCAGGTGTATTCTTTCATTGGCATAAAAAAATATTACAGTATAATAAGCCTTTCTTTTTTTGAATGCAACTCCTCACCCTATTTATGGCACTAAACCAAGACCTTAATGAATATACATCTTTAAAAAGGGCGTTCAAAAGTTGTTTTGACAGTTTGTGATCCGGAATAGAGTGGGTTGGCTGCAGGGAGCACACTGTCGCCTTTGCCAACAGGAACACATGGCTTCTGGAGGGCAATCTGTTGGCCTCTTAATTTTTCAATTTGTTTAACCATATCATAAAGGCGTGTTTATAAACTAAGAGTATGCGATGGCAATGCCTGCTCAGAGGTGAATTGCAACTCCTGGCATGCAGGGCTAATGAAATGTACAATGTAAAACTTAACTCTGATAGATGGAAAAGAGCAAAGGAATGATAAATTGAGCATCTTAAAGAAAGAAAGAAATAATCCTTGGTGAGAAAAGATATGAGAAAAAAGGAAAGAAGAGATGGGGGAGAGAGAGAGAGAGAGAGAGAAAGAGAGAGAGAGAGAGTATGTGTGAGAGAAAAGGTTGACATGCAGGCAGATATAGATGTTGTATGCTCCAAGGGCTCGGGGAAAGTGTCCATAGGGCCCTCTCACCTGACAGGCACGGCCGCTCACTCTCAGGTCAACAGTTCCAGCTGCAGCAGGGGGCCTCATATCGGCCTCCCCAGTGGCCTCCGCATGCTCTTTCCTTTCTCCTTTCTATCCCTCTTTCCCTCTCTCTCTCTTTTCTCATCATAGATACGTACAAAACACACATGCTCTCTCTCTCTCTCTCTTTCACAAAGACATACTGTATACTCAGGACACATGCTCTCTCGCTCTCCTCTCTTTCTCTCTTTCTCTCCTTCACATACTCGAGAAACACGCTCTTTCAGTCTCTCCTCTTTCTCTCTCTTCATCATTGTCCTTTATTTACTGTACTCTCTCTCACTTTCTCTGTCTCCCTCACATACTGTAGATGCTCACATACTCTCTCACTCTTTTTCACACAGGCACTCTCTCTCTCTCTCTCTCTCTCTCTCTCTCTCTCTCTCTCTCTCTTTCTGTCTGTCTGGTCTGTCTGTCTCAGGCACACATGTACACACATGTACACATGTGTAGATACAGTACATTCTCTCTCTCTCTCTCTCTCTCTCTCTCTCTCTCTCTCTCTCTCTCCTCACTGTTACTGGTAGCTGAAAGTAGCCCATCTACTTACAGAGAGCTAGCCCATACCCCAACCTACAGTAGCATTCCTATAGACCTTCCACTCCTTCTTGCCTTATCCCACCACACAAGGGCTAACATTTCAGAGAGAGAGAGAGAGACATCCAGCCCAAGAAGCCGCGTCCAAAGATGAATTTCACGGTTAGAGCAGGGACAAGTTCCATCTGAGTCCTGATGTTGCCATGTCACTGAGGCGATGATGAACAATGGTTTTCATGGCATGGGTGTGGCTGTGAATGTGACTGGCTAATGGTGTGTAAGCCACAGAGTTTACTGTGCTTTACTGTACTATTCAAATTAGTCTAGGATGAAATCAGTGCTTTTTAGTAAATGCACTTTTATGCCTGAATGCCTCAGATTTTCACACTAGGCTATATTCTAAACTAAGTACACACTATATACAGTATACAGTCCTATTCTAAACTAAGTAAAGGAACATGGGTAAAATTGGTCATTGATACTGTGCAATTCTGGTGGATTTTGAGAGAGAAATTAAATTTAAAAGGACAAATTGATCTGTGCGGTCTGTAGAGTACCTGTAGCAGTGTGACGATGGTGATTCATTCATAACACTAATGTCTCCTAATATACCATTCCTCTGTGCTTTTACGGATCAGATCTTAAAAAATGAACTGAACACAGGATCCAGTTCAGAAGTGGTTCCCACTCAAAGCACTGCATGGCTTTTTATTTGTTTCTTTTTCTAAAAAAAGATTGTGAGCTTTTTCATTGTGAATATACAGTATGGTTGGAATATGTTGGCAGACATACACAGGAAAGATGGTACTGTACCGTAAATCCCTTGTGCCTTTGCTGGAGAATATCTCACAGTAGTCAATCAAGAACCTAGACAATAGCCTATACAACTGGCTTTTGGCAGACGCAAATGCACCAGATGTTGTTCTGTATATATACCTACAGTAAGATCTATAAGCACTACTTCACTATTCAACAATCAACAGAGAGAGAGAGAGAGAGAGAGAGAGAGAGAGAGAGAGAGAGAGAGCACAAGACCGGTTTCTTGAAATGTCTTTGAGTCATATTTGGTGTGGGACCCTGATGCTCATTACTCTGGTATCAAGCCATTGTTTAGGACTTGGCCTTCCAACTGAATCTGAACTACATGGAAGCGATGGTTCGGAGTAATTCCAATCATAGCACTGTTATATGAGCTTGGTGAGCGCTGTTTATAGCAAAGAAAGCAAAATCATTTAGAACAACATAGACCATGTGACGAACGCGCTGCTTACGCTTATTCAATGGAACAAGTAAGCTTACTTTCACTTTTGTTTTCCCTTTCGTTCCATTTAGTTAGCGCAAGTTGCCAGTTTGCTATTTGGTCTACAGTATGTTGTTCCAAATTCTTTCTCTTTCCTTGCTTTCGACAGCACTCACCATGCTTGTATACAGCAACAGCACTATGATTGGAATTATTCCGAACCATTACTTTAACTCTGCCTTTGTGCTGGTGAACTTGTCAATTATTCAGCGTGAAAAACAACAAAGTTACGGATAAAAGCTTTGGTTCACCCATAAGTTATTACATCATATATAAGAAGGAACACTTATGCTTTGTGACTTCAACACAGTACCGCTTGAACTCTGCAGGCAAAGAGTTTGGTCCCAAGTTTTGCAACTGACTATGAAACCTAATAGTGTTTGCAGCTACTTTCAGCTTGCCTTAGTTTACCCAAGGGATTCACATGCTTTTAAAGGCACAAGGCTAAATGCACACACACACACACACACACACACACACACACACACACACACACACACACACACAAATGATACACATCTTGCCCTGTGTGCATGTAAATTTCTTACAATGTACAATAACAATACTAACAGACCATAAATCGAAGGCTATAGTAGGATAACCTTAATATCCTTAGAAAAATAAATGATATTGCTGAACAGTATGTCCTTTATTCACTTCAGACCCCCAGCAGAGGGAAGCCAACCAGGACGGATCTGGCAGTCCTCTAAATGAAGCTATCAGCAGATTGATGCAGTGACGGCGGTTAAAGAGGCTATTTTTATAGCTGCAGATACAATGTGGGAGGCGCTCTCTGGAGACAAAGTCGTAATTTTTGCCGTCAGTCACCCTCGCTTGTTGTTGTGGACACTACATGTGTTTGCATGCATGGATTCAATGTATGATGAGGGGAAGAGGAAACAGAGAGAGAGAGAGAGAGAGAGAGAGAGTGATCCATCTGTGAATACACCCACATACGGGTGTGGGCGTCTTAAAGACAAGTCTATTTTCTGCACACATGCAGGAGAAAGGGGTTTCGGCGAAGCGCCTCCTTTTATTTTCGAGTGGAAGTATGACACACACAACCTCCAGAAAACACCTCCATGCATGGCTCTCCCGCCATGTGCTCACCTGAGCAAGCCTCACAGATACTGTATGTGTTCAGATGGGTATTTCACATACATGTAGGCTTTCTCACACATACAGTACTGTACATCAGGGGGTGACCCCAACATGTAATCAGAGTCAGTCATACCAAAGGGGGAGAATAAAGTCAGAATGGTATTTTCACTGGTATTTCTGCCTTCCTTCTTTAGATTCCCCTTGTAATATGGTTCTTTGATGATTATAAATCAATCAAATGTTTCTGGAGAGCACTTTCAAACTGGAAGTCTAGTCATAGTGGGTAAAATCCTCCACATCTTAACCAAAGATCTCTGTTATGTGGCTGTTTTTTTAATGTACTTTTGTCATAACCTACTGTAACCTGATAAATTTGCCCACCTAACCAACACGGTCCCCCTAACATGTCCAGTATGCTAAAGACTGACTCTGGATCTGTGTATTGTTTCTTTGCAGATTATTTTATTGAATCAAAGGAATTTTAAAGTTTCCAGGTATTTTTTGAAGAGTAACCAGTGAAAGCCTGTCTTGAAAGTTTGATCTTAAAGGTGCCATGATACTTCAGGACAATTGTTGATAACTCAGACAACAAAGGTATGCATTACAGAGGAAGGGATGTTTGCAGTTGACTGGAAAATATGATCGCAAAAGGGGACTTTTATTTTGGTAATCACCTTATGCCATTGTAATGTAACATAGTGCATGAATGATGCTTCACACATTCCTGAATACATTATGAAACACTTTTGTATGGTTTTATTAATGTCTTATGCACTCACCCTTCAAATGAAGTGCTACCGAGTTTATTGTGATCTATATTCCAAAGGCATGTTACCACAGAATATGGGTATACAAGCTGCCCCTAAAAAGTCTCTTCATCATACCCACCTTTATTACATCCAAATATTCACACACACACACACACACACACACACACACACACACACACCCACAGACACAAGCACGCACACACGCGCGCACGCATGCACACACACACCCACCCACACACCCACACACACATGCACAGTTTAGTTTAAAACAGAGAAGGGTGGTCAGACGTCTGGATAATGTGGCATATATTTACAACACACAACAGAAGTAAGAAGAGGAGCGGCAAAGGTTATGGTGAGCAACTGGCAACACAACAAAACCGTAAAGCAACCTGATGTGGCAGACAGCATACAATAATCATATGGACATGACAGTGGGTTGTGACTCTGTATATAGCAATGTTAAATACATCACTTATTTCATCCTCAGAAACATCCACAGTTTCTACAGTTTGGCTGTGACTAAAGTCAGTTGTGAAGAACAATCGTCATAGTTGCCTATGACGAAACAATATCATGCTGTCATAATATCAAGAAAAACAGCTATGAAGTAACCATGTACAGTCAGAATGAGTATATTACAAAGTAATAATTACAACAAAGAGTACATGAATATGGGTATGACTATTATTAACAATAGCAAAAATATGTAATGGGGATTTTTTTTTTAATATTAGTAGCATTTTCTGTTGGAACCTGAGGCAAGTTTTGTGTTGATTACATATACTGTGTAGTAAAAATAAGTGTCATTTCACTCATTGTTTTGAAACCAGGTATCCCAAAAGGAAGAAAATAATTATTTTGATTATATGTTTTCAAGTTTAGGGACTTACAGTATAAACACAGAATAACCCTTTCAAATCATACTGTTCATTCTGGCCAATAGGTTTTCCTTGTGAAACAATCAAGTGTTCACTTGCACAATGCAATCCATATTGATGTCAGTTACTAAAATGCAACAAAACTCTGAGCAGCAAATATTTAATCACCTTCTCTTGCAAGGATCCATCAAACAACTACTTCCATTGGTCTTCAGTAGTCTGTGATTTTTAAGAGCAACTTGTGTGTGCGTGTCTGTGTCTGTGTGTGTGTCTGTGTGTGTGTGTGTGTGTGTGTGGAAACAACCATAGAATAAAGAGTAACTGTGGAGTGCACTGCTGTTCACAGGGAGTGAATACTGAAGCACTTTGCAAGGAGACAAGTGAACTGTGTGTGGCATACAATCATATCAAACAAAGGCAAATGGAAATAATCTTTCGAAAGTATTTCACAAATTGGCGCTTGTTGTGATGTGCTAACATGGTAACTTCATGGTACTTCAAAGCATACAGTAGTATTATGTATTATGAAGGATATGAAGGGAAAAAAAAAAAACAAAACACCAAACCTTAAAACCATTTTTTTTTATCAAAACCCACAGCCCTAGGTATATTGCATTATCTAAACTCAGCATGGTGACGATGGCAATCATTGATCTGGACGCTGGAATGCTATTATGCGAGTATATTGGCATAGAGCAATTGGGGTTAATGCCTTCCATTGGAGCAAGGTCATCAGGTCTGGGTTCATGTCCTGCTTTGGAGGATAGTCAGTAATAAAAAGGGGAGTGGGAGAGTCATTGGGAGCATCATGCGAGAAGTCCAAAAAAGGCTTGGGACAGTTTGCCATGTGTAATATACAGACGCATGTTTACAAAATTAAAAAGTCTCGGTGCTGGCACTGCTCTGTGTGTGTGTGTGTGTGTGCGTGTGTGTGTGTGTGGTTTTTTTTTTTTCTATGTGAACACGAGGTGTGTGTTTATGGGTGTGTTAGCTGAAAGAGCAGTCCAGCAGTCAACGTGAAAACGTACAGCATTGGCCCACATTAGTGCATATTATCGCCCAAGAACACTGCTCTCTCTCTTCTTTAAGAGTTCACAAATAGAAAAGAAAAAGAAAAAGAAAAGGAACCACAGATATAGCGTGGAAACACGTCCCTTGTCATGACGAGCCTTTGTAAAAGGCTAAAAGGGGGAAAAACATCCCGTCTGTGGCATTAATTGACGTAGTACATCCAGTAGATGAGATTGAAGAGTGAGAAAACGGAGGGGAATATTATCCGTGACCATCGATCGATGGCATTCACGTCTGTCAGGTCTGGGATTTTGATCTTCAGCTGCGAGGAACGGCGACGCAGCCTCGGTTTCGTGCTGCGCATTCCGCGCTCCAGGCTGTGGCGGCGGCCTTCGTGCCGCGGCGCGCTCTGCTTCCGGTACTGGATCCCTGAGTTGTCGAAGACCATGGAGGAGGAGTTGCGCGTGTCGCTCAAGCTCGTGGTGGTGATCTCGTTGCTGGCCACCTCATTGTGGATCTCCAGGGTGGTCAGGAGGATGTTGCCCTGGGCGTCCACCTGTGAAACGCACAAGAGAAATGTCAAGGATGACGTCAGGGCCATCTGTCTCTCGTCTGCAGGGGTGGAGGGCTTCAGAAAGTAGAAATCCAACCACATGTCAGTTTGGTTCCCACCATTTATCACATCAGTTAAAGCTGAGTAGAATAACTCTTCAGCCAGGTATAGCAGCGAATACAGTAAGTGAAATCACCTATGTCACAAACAGGACTGGCACATAGTAGGATTTTACTTCCTGAAGCCACATTACCCACCCTGCTATTGGACAGTTTCTGTACTCATCGCTCAGTGATGTAGGCCTACATAGAATTATGTTGCTGTCAACTACAAAAGAAGGCAAAGCAGGTAAAAGAAGGCAAAAACAGCCGGTATGTATCAAGTAAAAAAGTTTTAATGTACACTCTATACTAAGTGTACAAACTAACCCTTTATATCCAAAACTCATAACATGTAAGGAAAATATGTCATGAAGAATAATATAAGCATAAGGAAAAGTATGGAGCATTGGCACACAGTGTAAATGTTTAACGTTTGAATTTCTCAAAGAAAAAGTATTGCAAATTTGTAGGTATAAAAATTGTAAAAAATATGACAAATTAGAGATTAATATTATATGCCAGATAATAAATCCTGAGCAAAGTACAACACAAGGAACATCATATTGATTTCTACTTTAAACAAACATAGTCTGAAAGCAAGTGTTCGCCAGAGGCATCAAGCTCTTCAGACTTGTTTGATCATAGCGTAGCGTAGCTAGTCCTTTACTGTAGCCTAGCAGGTGGAGGATATTATGAGGAAAGTAATCTGTATTTCCAGCACAATGCTGACACGGCGAAGTTATTTCCCATAGGGGATGCCTCCTACAAATTCATTGTCTATTTGCTGTAACCTCTAAAATCTCTCTGGTGATAAATAATTCAACAAAACATAATTACGGCACAAGCATCCAAGTAATGATCTGGATCAGTGTTCGTGATGGGTTCAGACGGAAATAATAACAGTGAGAAAAAAACAACAGCACCAAGCACGAGAGGAGTATCACCAAACAGCCCGGGAGTGAGTGATGGGATAAATGAATGTATCAATCAATGAGTCAATCAACTTAATGCAACTGCTGTACACAGACTCTCTCACATCTGGGCCGTTTCAACAGAGGGACATTAAGCACAGAGGGCACAGAGATGGAAAGGGGGGGAGCATCTGTGACTTGCATATGTGAGCACAGTGGGCAATAAAGTAAAGGGGGCGACGATGAAATAGGGTACTGGGGTGGAGGTCGACGTGGCGGTCGAGTTACACGCACAGAATGGAACAGCACAGCTGATCGACACAATGGTTTGGTGTGTCACGTCCATCGATGACGAGGAGAAAACAACAGTAACAAACTTTGCTGAGCGTAGCGGCAAAGTTTCGGAGTGAAGAGAGGTAGGCAGAGGAGGGAGGAGGTGGCCCACACCACAGGTATAAATGTGACGGCCAGTTGATTCCACACACTCACCCCTTGGGAGTGATGGTGCCCTTGCACCTGATTGGACTGTTTAACAGACGATGGCTTGCAATTGCCCCCCTCTTGAATGGACTGGCCAGAACAAAAAAAAAAACAACAACAAAAACAAACAAACGAATAAAGAAAATAAGATATCTCCTTCATCTCTGCCAAAAAATATGTAGGATGATCTCAAAGACCTGAAGACTTGAACTCCACACTCTGTGACCTCTAGTGAGTCAGGAGCATTCCGGTCGACCAACCAAGGCAATAACCTGGGGAAATAGGCCACTCCTCCTGAATGTGGAGCAGCTCTAGAAGGAGAACACTGCTGGTCTTTGGAGCGTGACAAAGGCCATTATGTAACTCACTGGGTTGGATATCATGACTGTCCTGAAGGACTTGCTGGGTGTCAGTTCTAATTACTGTACATATACTGGGGGGTTATTTCAATGGGAAACATTTGTGGTAGCACTAAATTCTAGCATTACATCTCAATATTATACATCAGTTTTGATTAAAAAAAGAAAAGATATATCCTCAGAATCTATACAGCCAAAAAAAAGACAGAAAGTGACACAGTAACAGAAAAACTGCAATAGTATTACAATGAAACTAGGGATGTGATATAGTGACTTTAAACAGTATTAACTACTGATAACAACACAGACTGTATTTTCTGAAAGAAATACTGCTCTAAGTCAAAGGTCCATCACAGAGACATTTGAAGCCTCAACCAGCCTTACCCGGTTGCCGTCATATCTCGTGCGGTCGTTGTTTGCCTTCTCAGCTTTCTCTGCGAGCTTCTTCTGCATCTGTGGCCCTCTCCCGAAGAAGATGTAGTTGACAAAGGCGTACTCCAGCAAGGCCAAGAAGACGAAGACGAAGCAGCCCATCAGGTACATGTCTATGGCTTTGACATAAGGGATCTTAGGCAGCGTTTCCCTCAGATGGGTGTTGATGGTGGTCATGGTCAGCACAGTTGTAATACCTGCAAGTCAAATTAGAGTTGGTTAAGGTGATTTTCAGTACCTGTTCCACAACAGTTGCATATACTTTCATATTGTATACTTAATATAATCTATTGAGTACTGGTCCACAACAATTTTATAACTTGTACTGTATCTTAATCTTGATCTGTGTAGTCTTTTTGGGAAAAGTACTACCCAATATCCTGTACAGTACTTTCAACCTTAAACTGACTGAACAAGCAATACAGCTGATTCACCGTAAAAGTATAGTGATGTTCAGGAATATTCTGCAATATGTCATGTAACATGCATCACCCAAAGGATAATTGTACTTGAGTGTGATCAGGAAGCTTTGAATTTTGAAGTAAAAAAAGAGAGATTTCACAGAAAGCAAGAAAGCGAGAGAAAGATAGAGAGAGAGAGAGAGAGAGAGAGAGAGAGAGAGAGAGAGAGACTCAGAGGAGAGCCAAGCCTCTTTGCACAAACAGCGTTGGTTCGCGCCGCCTCCACCCACGCTGTATGTGGAGGCACCAGTGGAGTGGCGCACACTGAGTGCTGTTCGATTGGCGAGGCTCAAATGCCAGGTACACAAGAACTCTGATAAACCAAAATCATTTATTTATGACGTGTCGAACATTTTCAAACGTACACACCATGATATGTGGCAAAGGGCTTTGAATCCATCAGCTAGATCACTTGTAATCTACCTCTACACCCTCCCTTCATCTCTCTCTCTCTCTTGCTCCCTATCCATCTCTTTTTTTCCTTTTTCATCCATTTATTTTTCAACACAAAAATTCATTCATCATTTGCATTTCTGACATGGATATGATAGGGTTGGGAACAAGACAAGAAAAAGAAGAGGAAGAAAAAAAAACGAGTTCTAATGTCACTGACAACCTCTCAACCTTTAATGAGCCTCTTAAAAGTCATGCCACGCAGCACTTTGAGGTATTAAGCTTAGCTGGAAGGCTGACCTAATTAGTAAATCACAAGAGATGCATTATATAGGACCCAGGCCAGATCTATGTGTTCATCAACAGACATACAGTATAAAACAGCATGGGTGATGAATGACCTCCCTTGTAAACCTTTGGTTTCTCTCTCTCTCTCTCTCT
The DNA here is from genome assembly GCA_030264315.1 of Sardinella tawilis. NCBI lineage: Eukaryota > Metazoa > Chordata > Actinopteri > Clupeiformes > Clupeidae > Sardinella > Sardinella tawilis. Next base: position 17,175,921 of record JASCQY010000002.1, read on the forward strand.
CTCTCTCTCTCTCTCTCTCTCTCTCTCTCTCTCTCTCTCTCTCTCTCTCT
>JASCQY010000002.1:17201492-17213454 GCA_030264315.1 Sardinella tawilis
ACACACACACACACACACACACACACACACACACACACACACACACACACACACACACACACACACAAACACACCTCTACCCAAACCCCCCTCATCACCTGGGTTAAGTGTTGCTACCGTCTTCAGATGGAAAGCAAATGATGGTTCCCAAGGCAACTGCTGCAATTTAACCACCCGGGTAACACAGTCGTTACAGCAGCGTTGGACCAATCTTGCATGGGGAGTTACATGTTACATTCTTATGTGTATGTTTTTGAGAGTGTTAGTCCTTAATTTGGATGGAGGACTCCAGTACTTGAGATGTTTTTGAAGCAAAACCACCAAAATGCACAGGAATTACGCCTGTACACACAAATGAACCATCGCCTAAAACCAGCAAATCATTACATGCATCACTGACGAGCTAAATTTATCCTTTATCTCACACAGTAACTATGTTGTTCGCTACTGTGTAAACTATTTGAAACATAATATACCCATAATCTTAAAGCATGTTTCATCAATCGGGATACTCATTGTGATGAGTACCTGAAATCTGTTTCCAGCACATGCAGTGTCTCTGGCTGGCATTGGACTTGATTTTGAGCTGGGCTTAGAGAGGAACAGAAATGAAATCTCAGAGTGAAATCTCCAGTGCCTTGCCACTTGGAGCATGCTTAGAGCAAAGCAAAAAAAAAAGAAAAGAAAGAAAAACAGCAATCAAGCAGAATCAATTTGTTTCAGCATGGTCCTCTGGTGGCTCGCTGAGGGGAAATGGCTGGTCTAGAGCAGAGAGAGTGAGGGAAAGAGAGATGGAGAGAGAGAGAGAGAGAGAGAGAGAGATGGAGAGAGTGAGACTGGGAGAGAGAGAGAGAGAGAGGGTGCCATATCCGCCGGATTCATCAATGCCAGAGCATCTGTAGTATTGCGTTGCCACATGTCTCTTACAAACAGCCTCTTTTTCACTTTACAAGTGACAAATGCATCCTGTCTAATCTTCACTAACAGCCTAAGATAGACGGAAGACCAGCAGACAAGAGGAAACAAACTAATAAACAAACAATCAAAAAAAAAAAAAAAACATGAAACGCTAACAAACAAATGACACAATCCATCTAGAGATGAATCCATAAAAGTTTTCGAAAGAATTCTTGTGTGTCGGTTTTCAATTACTTTACAAAATCATAACGAGCCAGCCATGCTCAGCCCACACGTACCTCATCAGAGTCATGGCACACATAATGACCATGTAGTTTCATTATCTGCACAGCGGGAGGCCTTAAAGTTGCCCTCCACTTCCATGATATATTTACTCCACTGTAATACGGGCTTCTCAATTAGCTTTATGACAAGAGTGAATCAAATGAGCAGCCTTTCGGAGAGAGAGAGAGAGAGAGAGAGAGAGAGAGAGAGAGAGAGAGAGAGAGAATGTAGATATTTATGCCCGGTGGAGTGACTGTGATGGTTCCTGATGGAATTACGTGACTGATCCATTCTGCTGCTATGAAATATGGAATTTATAGGCACATGGTGTGTGTGTGTGTGTGTGTGTTGCATGGGTGGAGAGGGGAGGTGTATTTGGGGTGAGTGTGCTTGTGTGTGAGTGCTGCATTGATGACAGGGTGTGGTGTGTGTTGTGTGTATGTGTACGTGAGTTTTGCATGGGTGGGGTGGTGGTGGTGGTGGTGGGGGTGGGAGGTTGGGGGATTGGGGGTGTTATCTACATTAAGAGTTAGTGCTGGGGGTGGGGGTGGGAGGTTGGGGGATTGGGGGTGTTATCTACATTAAGAGTTAGTGCTGGCCAGTGTCAATCCCATTTTAATATTTCATAAACACATTTTCCACTCCTCTGGCCTGTATTTATTATTGAGTTAAATGACACATGAAAATTGGCCTGTCAAAAGCATACGCTAAAACATGCTCTAAATATCCCATATAGGCCTAAGCTAAAGTTCATAGTCCCCACTTTTCTGCAAGCCCACAGAACAGTCGAATGGTGTGGACTGTGCGTGAACGCGGCAGATTTATGGTAAATAATTTACTTGCTAATGGCGCTTTCTGGCAGTGTGATTTACAAAGGTTTCTGCAGGCAGTGTTGTATGGCCCATCTGATATGGATTACAATTAATTCATTTAACAAAGCAGCTATGCTCCAGTCCTTTTTAAAGGAAACATGGCCGCATTTCTCCATCAAAGCGCTCTTATGATGATGGGCCCGCTTTCAGGCAGCTCTGATCCGATCTTACAACCAACCACCTGCCTTAAAACCCAAAGGCATTGGTGTCAATACCCGCCATTGATCCACTCTTTCCCCTCTCCGGAGTGTTTCTTCCTACAGCAACACGGGACTGACATGAGAAGCAGGCATGCACTGACTAGCAGGTCTGAAGCACGATCCAGCTAAGTAGCACTGGCAGCAGTAGTGTCCACCTGTCACCGTATTGTCACTGTGTGTGTGTGTGTGTGTGTGTGTGTGTGTGTGTGTATGTGTGTGTGTGTGTGTGTATGTGTGTGTGTGTGTACATGTATGTGTGTATGTGTGTGTGAATGTGTATGTGTCTGAGTGTGTGTATGTGTGTTTGTGTGTGTGTGTACTTGTGCCGTGTCTTTCATTGTCCAGTTTGCATGTGTCTTAGTATGTGTTGACTTGACAACTCTCTATGGCATGACTGAAGTAAGCCTAGTATAGTATAGAGCATTGCCTCTCTGCAATCACAACTATGGAGTATCATTCCATGCAGGTACACCCCCCCCCCATTGAAATGATTCATGGCCTCCATACAGCCCTCCCTGTACAGCCTAGAAGAGGCTTGCCCAGTATCCAGTACTACAATAACTCTGAGTGCTGTTTAAGTATGATCAATGCACTCGGTGGACGATTATGAGTCCAAAAGCACTTCAGACCCATTTCCCAATCCCTGGTGGAAGTAGAGAAAGCACTGCACGACAGATTCTGTCATCACTGGACCGAGAAATAAAAATGCTTTCCACATCATGTACAAATGACATCAAACCAGTGAGATGGCTAACGCTAAAAGCTACCAGCAAAAGCTGCTAATTACAACTAACTCCCTCCATTGTTACTAATTAATAAGTGCTTAATCATTGTGTTAAACATCACTAACGTGCTGGCAAGCTGTTACACTTAATGACATAACACATAGTACTTAAAGGGCTTTTTAAAGAAAGATCAAAGCAGCACAAAAGTAGGAGTTGTGTACCTCCTAAGTCCTGTCTGTCTCTTTGTTTCTTCCTTCCTCTCTCTAATTAAAAAAAACAGTCCTGTTTTGTTCATCAGGCTTTATTAGCATCTGTGCAAACCTGATGTGTGTGTGTCGAGTGGCAGGAAGCACTTGTCACAGGTCATTCATTTACTGTAGTTTTCCTGAGCTCCAGTTGTTCAAGACACCGTTGGGGTACACAAGTACTGTACATACAGCACAAGAACACAACAGGTTTCCTCAGGGAATTTATAAGAAAAGTACTATTGCACACACACACACACACACACACACACACACACACACACACAGTATATGAGCACACAAATGCACACACACGTGCATAAGGCAATGAGGCCAAACGCTGTCGGAAGGGGAAGGGAGAAAAAAGGCTGCTGCACATCCTGTAAGTGTTTAGTGTGTAAAACACACTGAGCTGCCACTAAAGAGGCTTTTGTGTGCTGGGGGTGCTCTTTCTAGCGCTCATTACGCTCCCGTTCCCATCAGGCCGCCCAGCATGCATTTCAAATCCCTCGGAACGGCGGCGAGAGGGAAATGCATCCGGCTCTCTCAGCCTGCTCTCCGCCCCAGCCCCGGCCTGGAGCCACTGGCTCCCAAAGACACCACCGACACGAGAGGATGGAGAGAGGCTGTGGCACAAAAGGATCTCTGGATGGAGTCATACAGTATGTGTTTATAGGACTGCTTCTTTGCAGTATGTCTACAGGAGAAAATGTACTGCGTTTCCTCTGAACTGTGGGCCAACAGTGCAATGTTTAGACCAGATAGGCAAGGCAGTAGATGCATGTATTTGTGTTAATGAGCCATTTAATCATCTAAGTGGCTACAAAGCTGGTCAATTAACCTAAAAACAGCAGACCATGTTGCCTGGTGTGCCTGTAAGTCAATCTAATACAAAAAGTGATCAAAAAATAAATAAAAATCAAACATGACACCTAAACAAACCCACAAAGATTGATAGAAGAAGTGTTATCGTATGTCTCTATAAGTACTTGTATTTACATCCGGCTATTGTTAAAACATGAGCACCTGAACACCACTGAGGCATTAGGATCCTGCATGTCCTGCTTGGTATTCAGAGACTAACTTGATTAACACTTAGGTTGTTCAGCAGTAATATCTCTAGGGATCTGTCAATTAATTAATTATGATCATCATCCAATTACTGTAGACAAAATTAAACCTACACTATAAACAACAGCAATTTATGTTAATATAATGCATTAACATACCTTTCCAAATGACATTGCAACGTACAGGAATACATCAATATGACAGCCATGTAGAAAAACACAGCACAGTGACTCAATATCAAGCACTCTTTTTCTCTATTCTTTACAATGGTCCTTGAGTGACATGTTGAATGTTAGCCTCCGCTGTCTACAGTGAAAAGGGACTGTACTCTAAAACGACTGCTTTCTCTATTAGCCAGACATCCTCAGCTGGCAACTGGTCTTCCTCTCTTTCTTATCATTACCATGATTGCCTCGCACAATGCGGGGCGATGGCACGGCCAAGGGAGCATGCTGGCACTTGACAAAGTGCTTCAGTTTGCCAGCCAGACACTACTACCCATGCTCGGCTAATGAGACTCCACCGCCATGCCACTCCTGGAGCCAGCACGGGCACATTCTCCACCTCGAGCCTTTCTGCGTCTTTCATCGCCATGACAGCAGGCTATTTATACACGAGGAAGTGGTCGGGATTGGCCGCCACCATTCCGAGGTGGTATTAGCAAACTGCCATATCTGGAGCCACTTCTCCAGCACAAAGAGCAATGTAAGAAAAAAAAAATGAGAAAGGAAGAGAGTGGGGTTCTTCCCTGGTCAGGGTTTCCAGATTTGCTATTGGTTCCCTTCAAAGATGATTATTACTATGTATAGTGCTGAAGGCTGAGCTTGTGCATGACTTTATTCATTTCCACTTTATTTGACTATTGTGGAAGAGCTGGGAGCCAAACTCACTGTACTGTAGCATTGAGCCCTACAAGGGTTAGTGTTCTTCCTGGTTATTTACAGCTTAGTCCTTTGTATGAAACAAACAGGGGTGGGGTGTGGGGGGGGCACTTCCACTGCTTTTTATTTCTTCGTCCACACGTCCACATTCGGAGAATTTCCCCTGTAAGCACTGTGCATTCTTGTGTACAAATTTGGAAACCATAAGTGCACCTTCCAGCATAAGTCCAGAAATGCTGAACAATTGACAAGCGTCACTTCCAGTGCTCTGAGGCTTTTTGTGGTTATACAAGGCTGAGGTGTGCAAATGAACTTCTGAGTTTGAACACATTAAAAGCTGCTACTCTGTTCCCAGCCCTCCCACCTCCACCCCATCCCATTTCCTTTTAAAGTATAGTGAAAGCTCTGCAAAAAAGTGAGAAGGACAATCAAGTGGAAATGTTAAAGAACAAAATACCTTTTAAAACCAACCTGGGACTGAGCACCAGGCTGAATAATTGAAAATTTTAGAGCCTTTTGTGCTCTCAAGTTCAATTACGTGAACCTGGGCACAGTGTGTGAGAAGCCTTTTATTCAAATGAACAAAACAGCGTGGCTTTATGTGTGCCACTCTAAAGCATTTTTCATGGGGAGGGTATTCATAAATGTCCAACACAACACACATCGTGGTTTAGTGCATAATAAAATCATAATGTCATATGTTCACACTCATGAAAATTGCTTTCTCACACCCAGGAAACGGCACAGGAAACTCAGGCAGTTCCATCACCAGGGTGTATTAGGGGATGTCTATGCAGTGTAAAAGATTACTGACAGATGGATCCATCTTTAAAAGTCACAAGATGTCCACGGTGTAACCTGTATACATGGTGGATCTGCCTTTTAAATTTCCGGTTCTTCTGAGGACTACGGGGTAATGCACAGTATTTCATGGAAAATCTAGGCTATTAGGCGACTTCCTTTAACATTTAAAAATTCTAACACCAAAACTTCAGCATGATGATGAGACAAAATTGTAACAAGCCACTCAAGAGCCTGGACCTGAGGAATTCTAACAAGAGCCATTCTATTAATTCACACTGTTGTGACATTAGCAATTGACAACTTGTGTATCACTAGATATGAAACTTTTCACTACTACACACTACTTTTCAAATAAATGGCAGAAAAATTACCTCTGTAGCCTTGGTGCACGCTGCACAGGTCCAAACCAGTTATTCAAATCTAAAGGTCTAACCCAGTAATTTGCTCTGGTGTTAAGAGATCATTTAATAGATTTAGGCCTAATAGCCTGGACAGGACAGTAAAAATGTAATCCAGTGAACAAATGAGGAGGTCAACCTTATTACTGCCCATGGGTACTATGAAAAAGCAGTTAAAGTGACAAACGAAAGCTATGGTACTAGCACGTATAATTGAAATTTGCACTTGGAGTACATCAGGGGGATTAGGGTTATTAATGTAAAATACTGGTAACTTTTTTTATACACATAGTGTTAGTCTTTACTTACTTACAAGCACTACAATAGAGAGTCTTCTCTATTATAAAATCTAAAACTCTAAACATCTTCATCAGCCTTTTTTTGTACACCACTGAGTGCATTTACTCAACCTACTGTCCTGAAACCTCACAGTGATTACTGAAAAGAAGCCAAGATAGCCTGAAGCTCAGCATTGGCTAGCATTGTTCTGGGGGCCTGGCATTAGTGCTGAAACACACACCCTTTCCTTTCTTTTTCCGTCAGTCTAGCGCGCTCATACACACACACACACACACACACACACACCACACATCTGGATCTCAGAATGGTAATCACATCGGACCATGGAAGGTAATCTCCACATGTAGGGAGGTCTCTCTGACAGAGCCACACTCCATCCATTGCAGAGAATCCTACTAGGAACCTATTCACCATCAAGAGAGTTTTTCTATCTCTCTCTCTCTCTCTCTTTCTTTCCCCCTCTCTCTCTCTTTCCCTCTCTCAGCACCCTCCTGCCACACCCCCTCATAAGGATCACTGTAGCTAACAATACCAGGGGAGCGTACAATAGGCCTAATCCTAATTTGCGACTCCAAAGAGAGATAATCCACCACCTCAGCTAGTCGCCCCAAATCCTACCAAGCTTTCCATTTTAACCTCCATTTGTCTATTGGAGTCTAACAGGTTTACAGTGAGATTACAGCAGTGACAAAAAAGGCTCTGCAGCCAACACTCCTCCAGATTTTAAGGGGATAGTAGTAGGATCCTTCATACTGCAAAGTTTAGACCTCATGATTCAAATAACATTCACTATGGTGACCGTTAATTATTCATATGCCAAATAACATTGCTGAGTGACTGCAGTTAACAATTCATGCAAGTAATACAGCCCAAAGATGACATCAATCAATGCACCAATTTTATGCCACAAAAACATCTGAGTGGCTGAGCTGGGAGACTGAGCAGAGTATTGCAATCATCTGAAGGACAGCTGATGATTGCTGTTCAGCACCATGGACAGTGCCACAGACAAGGCTAAGCAGGGGGACAACTTTCTGAAACTGCTGTGAATGAGTGGACCTTTAAAACCAATCTATAGCTTTTCTGCAACAGGATCTGGTAGAGTATAATGTCAGGCTTAGATTATGATATAGTATGAGATTGTAAGCCTTACTATGTTAGTCTTAGTGTTAGAATTCAAGATTTTCCCCACTTGATATTAATGCTGACATTGCTCCAACCTCATCCCACACTGACTCTGACCCACCTCTATAAGCCGTGTCCATTTTCTGCGATACCTAACCACACTTCAGCTTTCTGTCACATTAATGCTAACTGTGTTATGCTAAATGTGTCTAGTAATAGTTGCTAACATTGAGTGTGTCTCTGTCTTTTTTCTTACAAAAAAATCTTTCTGATTCTGAGCAAGGCATGTCCTCAGTATACATCAACATGTCTACAGTACACATTTTCTCAATTCTAAAGGCTTCCCATTCAAGTGACTCAACTGTTGACAAAGTTCAAGGTGATTTCAGCAGACTTTACTCTCCTCCGTCTAACTTTGTAGGAAAGTAACTAGTGGGTCCCTCTGGTTCATCAAACTTGGTTTTTCATTATTTCCTACAGAAAACCTACACTTGTGATGCTTATCAAAATAGCAAGCCAGCTTACCTATTCTAAAACAAAGACTTTTTTAAAGCTTTTCAAAACATTACACCCCTGCAACTCCAACAATATTTCTGTGAGTGTGTAACATTTGATGTGGTATTATTTATTACCCAAGTCTCCATGCAGCACACAGAGCCCCAGCCCAGGTGCTCAGGCTTTGTATAATCTATTATGGCTAATTTCCCCAACTCCAGAGCACATGAGCCTGGCTGCCCCCCCCCCCCCCCCACCAGCTCTCCCACTGAACCACGGGGGCAGATAAAAAGGGCTGGACCTGGGCTGTCACTGTGAGATGATGCCCAGGTGAAAGGGGGAGCCCTGTGCCCTGGGCCCCATCTGCTTGGTGCTGGGTCTGTTTGCCACAGTAAATCAGACACAGCCAGCGGTCTCATATGTTTGGGACAGTGGAGACCAGGCAGGGGTGATAATGCCTCAGAGTTGCCAGGTGTGCTCCGACAAAGACACTAATGACAATGAAATGGATTTGGCTGAAAACGACAAAGCAATGCAGCACAGCACAGCGTGTCTCTAGGAACTCTAGTCAAGAATGTTTCTACTTACATGGACACCATGTGTTAGTTAACATAAGTAATTACCTTAAATAAATATTGAAAAAATAGTGTTACAAGACAATGGACCTGCTGTATATTATAAATATGATGTACAGTATGTATATGAGTATGACGTCAGACCAGCATTGATTTAAAAAAAAATTAAAACAAACAATTAATAGTATGGACATAATTTTTTTTGTGACATGTATATTCTCTTCTCCCAGCTGTGCTCCTTCCCCTGGGGTTTTTTTTTTGCTCATGCACCAGGGAAGCATCTGCAATAAATTCTTGTCCAGATGACATGAATGGCTGTTTCTACCAGGGAACATGGCAGTCCCACACCCTGCTCAGTCAGCAAGCACCTCACATTTCAAAATTAAGATGGATGGTGGCATGTGTGTGTGTGTGTGTGTGTATGTGTGTGTGTGTGTGTGTGTGTGAGTGTGAGTATGTGTGTATGTATGCAAGTCCATCATGAGGTCATACTACTGTGCAAACCAAGACCCTGACCTTCAACCTATTAGGGTGGATAGGATTCTGCTGAGAAACAGGTTTACCATCTGCAAAACCCAGGCATGATGAATTGTTCATATTAAAGAAATTGTGTTTGAGCTACATTTGAGCAAAATACAGAGGAAATCAGATTCAGATCCATTCATATGCCATGCGTCAGTAAAGCAACACCCTAAGAAGTCATCTGTGAAAGGACTACAATAGTGTAATGGTGCCAAATGAATTCTTCAATGCACTGTGTCCAAAACACAAAAAAAATCACACTTTCATCATACTTTGTGGCAAACCAACAGAGATAATCCGAGCAAAGAAAAAGGTGACAAGTACACCGGAGGGCCACAAGCACCTGTCAATCATCTTGTTTTCCACCCGTGCGCCATCTGAGGAAAACGGTAATTAAATGTTCCATGTAGCAATTCGTTATTCATGAGCGGACACCAACGCATCAGTTGGTTCGCAAATGGGTCTTAAACAATATCTACACCTAGCAAACATCACAGCAGATGGTTGAGATAAATAATGATCGGTAAGGAGGTGGAGATAGACTTACCATATTGACTTCAGACACCATGTCTATACTTGCCACGTCTATACTCATTCCAACTGCCACAGGCGCTCCTAAAATAAGCATGACATGCATGTTTTAAATACGTTGAAATATTTTACAACGTGGAGAAGTAACATTTTGACTTTCATGAAGTAACAGCAGCACGAAATGTGCTATCGAAAGGTGTCCAGGGGGCATCAGTACATACCTCCAAAGTCTGGGCGAAGGCGAATATCATATCCTTTAAGGAGTTTATCCACCGTTTCTTTGACAAAAGACATATTCCCGGGCTCATTCGCGCTGAAAGTGAAGAGAAAAAAGAGGGTTACCCCAATTTCTTCACAACATCGAGACCCTCCACGCACACCCGTTTATCAGACATACTCACCTCTGTGCACAACACATCACTGCCACAATGACCGGTACCGAGAGAACACCAAACAGCTTTCGTTTCTTTAATCCAAACATTCCTTATTATATTCTTTTAAGGAATCGAGTGAAAAAAACGGAGGTTGTTAGGGTTTCCGGCATTAACCAACGGGTTGTTACAGGTTATTCCATAAGTAGTCCTTTGCTAAGAAGTCGTTGTAGACTCCTGTGACGGCTTGTTACAAGGAAATACTCTGCTGCAATCCGGGTTTTCGCTCACTCTTGGAGAGGCAGACTGTTATTTGGATGCGCATTTGATGAAGACCGTACATTTTGCTAAAGTCATTACCGGTGGTAGCACTAGGAGTCAGTGGTTAATTTTAAACCAGGTATCCATCCTTAGGTTTTAACGCCCGCTGCTCTACAGTTCTCTAGCTGCACACCCTCCGCCAACTCTGGTCTTACGTCCAAGCTTTGTTTTGGTCTTGATTTAGCACATAAGACGGGGATTGCTGTGTTAGTAGATGCGTAATACGCGCCGCTTGAAATGACCATCTTCTGTTTTCAAATGTCCATGCTGACACAGGTGTCAGGTCACTTTGACTAAATTGTCGTGAGTGTTGTTTTGAAAACCGCCAGTTCTCTAACAGAAAGTGTAGTGACAAAATGCGTTGCGGTGACGTTGTGAAGAGTTTTACTATTGGAATGCCAAGCGTAGCGTTAAGTGCACCACAAGCACTGCTCTCACGTGACTCGCAGACGGCAAGCTAGAGTTTGGTTTGTACATTGATTTAAACAATTAATGAGAAGAATGACTAATGTTTCTGTTATTTCTAAGTGCAAACAATAGCTCTTAGTATGTAGCAGTGGGAATATTTGTGCTTGTGATCTTATTTATTAAAATGTTTTACATGGTGATTTATTGTATGTTATTAATTTATATTTTTAATCTAAAGTAATAATATGCAATATCTGATTTAATGTCATATTGGGAAACCTAAAATTATTCATGAACTTTAACTCAATATACAGTAGGCTATATGTCCTCTACATTAGAAGGATGTGGTTGTGTTTGTATGCATATCAGCAAAAATGAATAATTCTCTTAAAAAAGGTTTGGTAGAGTCATAAGACGTTAAAAAAGATTGAGGACATATCCCAGGGAGCAAACTACAACAGAAATAGCAGTTTTGAATATATGTAGGTTAGCTGTCACACCCATTAAAATCCCAGTTCAAAATATGTTGTTCAACAAAATGATTATGATTTCAAGCACTTTCTTTGTCCACATGGTACTTGTTCTACACATTCTCTCTCCTTATTTCTCATACACTGTACAGTACACTGTTTCTCTCTCTTTCTCTTCTCATCTCTGCTAGAGGAATGTTGAAAGCCCATATTTCTCTCCTCTAAAACAAATTTGTCAGCATGCATCGCTATCGAGAGATTGGTCTGCATGAAAAAGCTCACCTTTGGCCACTCATTACTGCACACATACACACACACGCACACACACACACACACACACACACACATACACACACACACACACACCAACACACTCAGGAAGTCGCCCACTTTCACACACACACACACACACACACACACACACACACACACACACACACACACACACACAAACACACACACACAC
>JASCQY010000002.1:17225517-17243478 GCA_030264315.1 Sardinella tawilis
GCTAATTGAAGCCATTCGCACACGCACACACACACACACACACACACACACTTCCTGTGTGGGGGCGCCAGATGAAGCTATCACATCCATTGAAAAGAGCCCTTTGAGAGCAGACCTACAGTAAGCTGCCACAGCACCTCTGAAAGGAAGAGAGTTCATGCTCCCTCACAATAGCCTTAGTAATGACATACTCCCTCAGCAGGTATTGATCTCCAAATGCACATTGATTTCAAGGCTCACATCCCAGACCATGTAAACATTGATTGCGCAATCTGCAGAGGCAAATGACTATTAAGGACGGGGTTTGTTCAGAGAATAAATTAGTCGAGGGGAACCTATAACCACTGGCTAGAAGAGAGGCAGGTTATTGCAGCGATGAATGCGCCGGGGAAAAAAAAAATGTGCACAGTGGTGCACACACGATAATCAGTGTCTCAGCGCACAAAAGAGATATTCTGGACTGTGTTGTTTCCTATGCCTCCGTGAACCGCAATTAGTTAGCAGTGTGACAGTGGTAATTATTGCTTCGGATAATTCTCTAAGCCCAGTGACATCTTGGAGGGGGAAAAAATGGTGCTATTCTATTTCCAATGTGTAGTCGTTTCTGCTCCACTTGATGGTGGTATCTGTTACTGGCTGCTAAGAAAAGAGAATATGTTTTGCTGTAACCTACATCTGCCAGAGCTGGCACCCCAAGCCCCCGGCTCTCAATCACATGCCCTGTTTATCAGTGCCACTGTTGATGGTGGCCTCGTGGGCCTGGGAGGCTGCAGTAATACTTTTTGTCCACTAGAGGGAGATATAAGACAGCAAAAATGCTCCGCTCCAAGTTACAGTGTTGGCGTCCGTTTCCCAAAAGCATAGTTGCTAACCAGTTAGCAACCATGTTGGTTGGCAATGGGAAATTGCATTGCTACCAACATAGTAACTTACTAGTTAGCAACTATGCTTTTGGGAAACGGACGCTTGAACTGGTTACACTTACGGTCACAGCTTAGCACACAGTTTGATAGAGACTAGGCTCTCATGCACTGTCTGGGCTGTGATAGTGTGGCTGATGGTGGCATGGTCTAAATTTATGGCTGTGTATCAGCAGCATTACATCAGCAGCACTCCACCACCATTTAGTCCTTACCACTCCCTGCACTCTTCCTATTAGGCACATTAGGCTCAAAGGTTCTCCAAAGGGGTCTGAGAAGATTCCCATTCATCCAGGACAGGGCACAGTGGGCACAGTAGGCTAAGTGGTAGGCAACTGGACTTCTTTTTGGTGTCTGAAGACATTTCAGCTTAAAAGACTTTTTCAGTTCTGAGATTAGGTTTACCATTGTTTACCCATAGTTTGTATTACTCCATTGTTTACCCTTTGTTGCAGAGTTGCAAATTCATAAGATTGCAGTGTGTTCAAACAGGAGAACAGAGTGCGTTTCTGGAGCCATTTTTGCTATAAAAGCCATCATCTGGAGTACTCCTCATCTAACAAATGAACGATGATTGTCAAACTCTGAACAATGTTATAGTACTCTTTTTTTCTCTCTCTCTCTTTTTAATATTTATGAAATGGCCGCATGGTGTTGTTGATGTGGGTTTCTAAGGCTTGCCAAGATTTGTGCAGTCCATTACAAATCAAACCAATCAAATCAAGCCAAAACAAATTGCATATTGGTGTGTTGCCCTGTTAGCAGCCCTCGATGGGAAATGATATGATAGGTGCATATAAATGTCACTGTGTGGGAGGCTTTGTAGGCGTTTTGTATTTGAGTCTGTTTTATGCGTGTGGGCCTTGGCGTGGGTGTGTATAATCCAATCTTGACAGGGAAGACTGCCTCTGTGTTGTACTTCCTCTGTGCGCCACACGAGGGCGATGTTGCTCCACAATTGCCTGCTTACAGCTGGCCAACATGGCTGAGAGCCAGCCCAGCACTGTTTCATTTACATGGCTGGGTTCCCCTGCTTTCTGAGAAAGGATTAAGCCATTTATATGATGAGGATGGCTGTTGATGCTGATGATTATGGTAACGCTGAATGCAGTATTTGCAAGTGTTTATGTCAAATCAGCATAACACAATCCATGTATTTGCCACAGTAAACAGCATCTTCTATACACCTATGGAAGATGTTATCTTCTCTGAGAAAACATATGGTGACCAGTGATGTTCAATGATGTCAATGTCATCCCTTGCAGGTTGACCATATCGGCGGAATGCCCTATGCAGCTGGAGGACTTCCCTATGGATTCCCATGCGTGTCCGCTCAAGTTTGGAAGCTGTGAGTCTCTCACTGTCACATCTGTGCATTACTCACTGCGACAAGTCACTCTAATTTCACATCAACACATGTCAACATGTTTACAAAACACCCCACAGTGACAAATCCCTCAACAACAATGCCACTAACAAAAAAAAAAAAAAAACACTGAACTATGAGTCAGGATCAGATTTTGTTGCTCTTCCAAAACAGATGAACTGTCGTAGCAGTCGTAGCCTACAGTACCAACACAGCTTCTATGGAGCCAAAAATGAGTCTTCCTGTCAGTCCTATCATTTGAAACAGTGACACTATCACTGTTTCTCAAAGTCAAGGAAGCATCCTTCCAAGCCATCATCGCACCTCGCCAACTACTGTTCCAAAGTTAAAGATGCTTCAAAATTCTACCGAGTGCAGAGTCTTTCTTTTGAAGGTTTTTCAAGGCTGCACTGATGGATCCTCGGTGTTCGAGGATTTTGAATGTTACGAATTTTCGAATGCTTGTCTTCCTAGTGCGCGGCTTCCGAGGCCAGTGTGCTACCAAGGGAGCATCCTCGACTTTGAGAAACAGTGATTGTCCCTTGTAATGATGCAAATGGAGGGAATGTGAAGACAAGATACAAAAGGTTGCAAGTGTGACGTCAAAGCCAGACAACTACAACATCAGCAAATGCTCATGGATTATGTCGTGTACTTACTATTTGTTTACAATAGGCACATGTGTAACATGCATTGTCCTGCATGGCCCAACCTGCACATGCCTACAGGTATGCCTGAACCTGCAACTCAGCACCATAGCCTAAGCTTGAACCTGCAGCACCATGGCTTTCAGAGTCAAACTAGGGTACTAGTTTCACTCACTAGCGCATACAGTACTTACTGCATAGCTACTGACCAGCTGGTTATTGTTAGACATGCACACAACCCACTGCAGCCAGAATGAAATTAAGCACCGACATGCTGCCACCAACAGCGAGCTAAAATCATGTCTGTAACCTGGGCTCTGGGTCGGGGATGTTCTTAGGCAGTATTCTCATTGTATTTTGGAATATAGGAAGGCATTTCGAGTAAAGGGTAAATGTGGTTGCATGATCAGTATTCTGTAATAATACAAAGAATCTATGGAACCATAGTTATTGAAATACAATAGAAATAGATATTGAAGAGCATGTGAATGGATAAACCTCTTGTTTGAGATCACCATACGAAATAGTTCCTGTTCTTTTTCCAACAGACTGCACTCAGTGACCGCAAAGAGTAGAGCTGTGCTCCAGAATTTTCTTTTAAGAAAGAGCGTGTGCTTTTGGTCAAGTTTCATACTGTACGCACGCCTGGTACAGTGCAGTGAAGAACTATGTTCTCCTTGATGGTACCAAGTGGAAGAACCTGCATTGCACAAGTTACACTGAGGGCAGACAAGTTTGGACTGATAAGCCGTGCATAATTAAATCATCACTCAAAATGACAGATTATGATAAAAGAAGAGAGGATGACTATTGAGGAGAGAAAGAGGTAGAAGAGAGGGAGAGAGGGAATAACTGTTGAGGAGAAAGAGCGAGAAAGAGAGAGAAGAGAGGGAAGGAGAGAGTGAGAGGTAGAAAAAGGGAGAGAGACTGAAGAGATGGAAGATTTTATAGATTCATTTGTACATATTTAAATGTGTGCTGTAACAGTATAATTTTCATCTTTCCAATCAACCTCTACGTTCATCCCTCTAATCAGCCTCTAAGTACTGTACGTACCTCCAGCATTTTGCATGTAAGTATCTGTAATTCACTGAGAGGAGGGCTGCTTAAAACCATCAATATCTCTATCTTTTATAAAACCTTTATTATCAATATATTTTAGTTCTATTACAGTGTCTCACTATAGTCCAGTTTAGTGTGTATCTCGTAAAACTGTCTGACAGCCGACACCCTGACAGGGTTTTTCCCTCCTGGGTGGTGAAAGGAGGTTACGGGTGACATCCAATGGCTGTCTGCCTTTCTCTGCAGGGTCTATCTCTCGCAAGGCTGCCTGGCGTAGATTGGGATTAAGATTATCACCTGCAAGCCGTGTTCCGGCACAGGAGGGCAGAGGAAGGGTTAGGCTGGGACAGGATTACGAGCGGAGACTTCTGCCTCTTACTTTCTTTACCACACATGTGAGAGGAGGGGGGATACACACACACACACACACACACACACACACACACACACACAGAAAGAGAAAGGGAGGGCAGGAGGGTGGTGCCTGGCAATCTATTCTGAGATTTGGGTGATGGTATTTTCTGACTGGCTACACACAGTCCTGGCCAGGTCTGGCCAGCAGATTATCTTAAGGATTGACTGCAGGCAACCTAAAGGAGGAGGGTGGAGGGGGGTGGAGAGGGGCGGTGGCTGGAGGGAATGCCCAGTGTGGGGTTCCCTGACCGTCTGAGCTGCAGTCCAGGCAGGACTTCCTAGCGCTGGCCAGAGCCGCACACTAGTCTGGGGCAGCCGAGGCAGCGCTCAAGCCGCGCACGTCATGTCTCTATGCGGTGTGCGTGTGTGTGTTTGATCTGGTTTCCCAGCTTGACTCACATAATACTGTAGACTTACAGCTACACTTTTTAATTATGAATATTAACCCTATCAAATATAATTTTAAGCACACTATACACACACATCCATTGTTGTTTCACAGTGTCATAAACAATACATTTTGTAAGATGACATTTTAGGCATTATAAATGACTGTGGTTGCTCAATTCTGATGATTATCCAGTCAAATGAGCTCTGGCAGATGTACAGTACATATATATTGTATATACTGTATGTATATAGACTCAAGATTAGGACCTTTACCTTTCATGCCCAGGATGATGCAAAGGCCCAGTGCTATACTGTAGACTGTCTGTATCAACAAGGCGTACTGTAGTTTCCATCACCCCAAGGCAAATCCTCAGACGTGTCCTCGAGGTAAATCCTCAGAGGCATCCTCAAGAATGTCAACAGTAGCAATAATGTTAGCAAATCTATTCCATGACATCAGCTAACCTCACCCGGGACTGAACCGCCAGGACTCTGCTCTAGATTCTGATATGCTACAGGCTTTTCCGATGTCATGTTAGGCCTTGACAGATTATGTGCTGCAGGTTTGCTGAACAGACACAAGTACATTTACAGTACAGTGTGTCCAGCAAAGGCACTTGCAATGCGCCTCAAAAGAGAACAAAAGTCTTCATTCACCAGCTATTCTTATGAAGAAATTTGTTCTTAAGACCTACTTACACTGTTTTCAAGAAGATCTGTACAGTATATATACTGTAGGACCAATACAATTTTTAAAATAGGATCTTATTAATTAACAACTTTAAGACAATTCTTTAAGACAATTGTTGTATGAGGCCCAATGATTCTGAATGTGATTCAGGGCTCCAGTGTTTGTGTTCATCAGACCCTTGCCAGTGAGTCAGTTAGATGAAGCCAATATTGCAAGGCTTGTGAAGATTGTCAACACAAAGGACACTTTCCTACTCCAAAGCCTGTTTGATTCGTTGAGGCGGTCACACTGTCATTTCTTTTCTCTTTTTCTTTAGCCCAAAAGTAGTGGTGGACACAACGCTTTAGAAAAACCTTTAGTAAGGGCTTTGTTGATTTACCCAAACCCATAAAAGCCATTGTCAGTCGGAGGCTCATATAGTAACTAAGCCTTTTCTTGGCATGATAAAGCATTCTTGGATACATCCAACACACAAAGACATTATTTCTGAATCGGTTTATCAGTGCATGAAGAATATCACTACCCACTAACATTGTTAGCATGGGCATTTAAAGATATACAGTGTACAGTATACAAGCCCATTATCCTCAGTGTTTTTCTATGTAAGCTACTGTATATCAGCCATATAAAAGATAGAGAGATTTTTGTGCTTCAAGTAAAAAAAAAAAAACAAAGTAACCACGTCTTCCATAGAGCATGAGGGACGAAGAAGATTTAGATGAAAGAGCAAAGCAATTTGTGAAACTGTAATCATTAGTGTCAAATCTGAATGAATCTGAATCTCTCTTGCCATTTTCTGACTCTCTTCACCATTTTCTCTTTCACTTCACAAGGACATGCAAAGCTTGAAAATTAGCCCTCAAAAAGACTCTCAATTAGAAGGGTAGGGGTGAGTTGAAATGGGGAAAAGCCGTAAGCACCAAATCCATGTTGTCATTGTGTGGAGATTTGGTGATTTTTGTCGACACATTATCTCCTCGACTCAGTCTGTCATTACAAGCACAATGGGAATGGAGTCAAGCCAATGACAAAAGAGAGAACACACATCACATGATTGCAGCTACCTTTGTGTACTCTCTCTCTCTCTCTCTCTCCCTCTCTTTCCCTCTCTCTCTCCCTTTCTCTGTCTCCTTTTCTCTCTTTGCCTACTCTTTCCCACCCACTGTCCCTCGCATTCTCTTTCACTCTGTTCATCCGTCTGTCTCTCTCCTTCTATCCATCTCTCCTACTCCCCTTCTCTTCATCGGTCTCTCTCTTTCTTCCTCTCCGTTGCTCACCTCCTGAATCCCTTTCTCTGCCCACTCCTTTTGTCTCCTTCTCCCACTGTCACTCCCACTCTATACCTCTTTTTTTCCCTTTCCCTCACTCTCTCTATCCCTCTCTTTCTCCTCACAAACAGGAAACTCACAAGCACCTGTCAAGGCTCAACTCACCCAGAGGAAAAAGTCTCATCTCACAGTAATAAATAAGATCGGTTGCTCCCCGTCTGATTTGTTGCTCCTCGACCACTCCCCGCCACATTTTGATGAACAATAGACTCCAATATTTCTTTTGAGTTGACTCTGAGACATGAGACATGTGAGATGTTGATCAGAATTTTTTTTCAAAGAAAAAGACAAGACTGAGCTAAATTTACAATCTGAATTGTCAAAGTAGAGGCTGGAGTAAAAAGCCATTTTTCCTTCTGACCAGAATGCCATTTACTGTTGCTGTGGTTTGCAATCAATTATCATATTCATTCTCAATATTGGAATGTAATCTTTGCTTCCCTAGTAGTCACCCAAATGTTTTTGTTTGTTTATTTGTTTGCAGTAATGGCTGTAATAGACTATACTGTACACAGATTTCGCTGTTGTCATGGCAAATAGGGCTGAGTAATGGGACATCATCATCATTATGCTCTGTGCCCACTGGCCATTGTTCTTGATGCTAATTCTATACTGCACAATGCAGGTTATATTTGCATGGTGAACATGCTGAAGACTAGACTACAAAACATTAGTGGTCGATGTTGATGTTATGCTGCATACACACAGTTTCATGAAAATCTTTCCACAGTTACTAATCTTAGACATAAATAAGCCACAGTACTCAGTAAGTACAGTATAATGATGTGAAGTTGAAGTGATTTGATTTCTCCGAAAACATCATGGCCCAGAGATCCTGTTTTGAAATCTATTCAAATAATAAGCATTATCATGAAGACACAATTCCTAAACATCTGAAAAGTGAAATAGCTCGACTATGTGAGTCCTTAGATCTAATTTAATTAGACACTGCTTTTGTTTTGTTTCTCATGAGCCGAGGGGGGTCGTTCTTCTTTGGCTTGTTTGCTGTCTCTCCAGCCCATCTACAGGCCCTCTGTGCACCCTAGGTTTAAACGCTTTGCAGCACGGCCTTATTTTTATATGGGTCACATCTCACAGTTAGCCTGCACACATATCCAGCAATCATGCCCACGAACACAAATGGCCTCGGGGTCAGGCTTAGGGTTTTTTTTTTCCTCCACTCTTCATGTCATACCAGATTTCCCTCAAAGATTATATAGGCTTTAGATTATTATGATGCAACGGCGCTGAAATCTCGGCCGAGTCGCACGTTTCTGGCCAGATTTCGTACCCTCAAGGAACGCATGATGTGGCGAATAAAGCTGAGGAGATCTCTTCTCACAGATTGTGTAATCAAAGCTCTTCTGGATGAGGGATATCTTTTCCTTTCCCTTTTTCTTGAAATCATAAATTCATCTCGTAAGCATTTATAGCATTAACTATTTACTATGACACGCAGTTCCATGCTGGAAATGACCTGTAAGGTGACATGTTTGTAGCTAAAGGATGTGAAGTTTGATGTGTAACTAAATAAGGGGTATGAAGTAAAATTGAAAGTTAAAACACGGCAGAGTTGCAGTCAGGGGGGTGAACTTGTGCCTGACTAGTCACTTAAATAATCCCTTTACCATATGTCCAAACATGTTCCAAATGTGACACATCCAGTAGTACTGATTCTTTGCATGACAAAGCGTTTTAATTTTCAGATCAATAATGCACTCCATCATAGCATATTGCATCCATTAAATAACTAGTCATCATAAATGCAGTTCTTAGCATGCATGCCATATTTCTGCACCTGTGGTCTGCTAGTGGGATTGGGTCCTGATGGTCTCTCTCTCTCTCTCTCTCTCTCTCTCTCTCTCTCTCTCTCTGTATGCTGGATTTATGTCTTCCTGTACTTAGCTCATAATTGAGTTGACCCCAGACCCATGGGGCAGATAAGAAGCATCTTCATCTGCTCTAAACCTCTCTGGTGCAGCACATGCCTATGAGCCTGATCATCTATGTGTGTTTGTCCACTCAGAGTCTTACTGTAATAAGTTATTTTGACTCTTTGACATTCAGCACCAATTCTGTATTCATGTAAACATGCAAACAAAAACTTTTCATGTAATAATTTCAGTTAAATTCATCTGATCATTACATTAATGTCTCTGTCAATCCAGTGCAGAATATAGCCTCTTTGCTCGTTTGGTCTATTCTAAATAAATTAGATGTATATCATAGATTAGATAAATTATAAATAGGCCTAAATTGAGCTCATACAGTATGGCACATAGACGTAGGGCGTAGGGCCTCTCTCAAACTCTCCAAACATGCACCAAGATGTTGTAGCTTAGCTTGTGGTAACCATATTTGGCCATCTACAGTACAGTATGTCTGTATGCCCCCCCCCCCCCACCCCACCCTTCACCCCCTTCCCTCTATCAGTGCTCTTTCTAAGAGCCCAAATCTCCACCTCCTGCAGGAGATGTAAGGAAATGCTGGCTGAGGTGAAGTGGATCCGACCTTGTCTCACACTCCTTGGTTTAGCGGGTGTATTAAATGTCAACTGGCACCTCCTCACTGCAATCCAATTAGCCCCTCACACACCCCACCCTTCCCCTCTTCCTTAGCCAAAGACCCTATTTAGCCACCAAGCTGTCTGCTGTCTCACTCTTCGTCTTCTTCCTCTTCCTTAACTCCAGTCTCTCTCTCTCTCTCTCTCTCTCTCTCTCCTTTTGCTTCTTAACTCTGTCTTCTCCCTCCTTTTTCCCACTGGCCCCTGGTTATAAATCAAAGTCCTCACACTTCCGTCTCACCACTGCAAATGAAAAATAGTGGGTTATTTTTAGGCCCCGGTGCCACCTGCCACTCCAGCCGTAATTCCTCTGATATGAAATGATTGAGAGGCCCCCCTCTGGCTGCGGCCGTGATTGTGAGAGAGGCGGCTAATACATATTTAGAGAGCATGTGCTTGAGTATATGATCTCGCGGGTCGAGAGCCGGCGCAGCGTGACGCGTTGTGTGTCGCCGGCACCGGCACCCGCGCTGCCGCATCGGCTTTGATGCTGATTAGAGAGAGAGCCTCTTCTCTGTTCTCCTCGTTGTCCATGGGCTTATCGTGTTGCCTGGCCGACGTGCTATCCAGGTATGGAGCTCTTATCTCCCCCCCCCCCCACCCCTCCTCCAGCTTTTGGGGAGTCAGCTTTTGCGCTTTCAAATCCTTCTCCAAACTCCATTTTGAATATCGACCAGGCTGAACATTTGCGAGATAAGATGCTGCCGCAGAGCCGTGTAATATGAAAAACACCTGGAGAAATGTTGCCAGAATGCCAGAAATGGACTGATTACATTGATATTCAGGTGCTTTGGACAGCACAAGCTTCCAAAAGTACAACCACATACATCAGTGCAGTACCTTAAAGGAGAAATCAAGTGCGGTCTACTGTATATTGTATCAAATTTCCATGCTCTCTTTCCTACTGGCAGCACTCAGTGACCTGGAACAACATGGCCATGGACTGATTCACACCAGAGCTCTGTGTAGCACATCTGAGGGTAAAACATCCAAAACTGACCTAGATGCATCAATAGTATGTGAAGAAATAATCATATTGACACAATGTCAAAATCACCAAAAGCACCATATTGTCCAATTATCATTTAAGTTAGCATGCAAAATAACTGGCTTCTTAGCATTGGCTGGCTTTCCTATAATATTGCATTCAACATTAATTGGCCATTGGATCAAGTGCAATGCAACTGAATACAAAGCTGCGTTCAAGACAACTCAAAACTGAAAATATTCCATGAAAACCATACAAAGCCATAGAAAAGTTACATTTAATTTTTACCTTGACAGCATGTCACTAATTAAAACAAAAAAAATACTTGGATAGCGGTCTCCTGTCATCATATGAGTCAAGCAATTGAAACTGAATTCAGATCACGAACACATTCTTCAGTCTCTTTCAAACGGATCTATTTTGTTCTTGCTGAGCAGCATGAGGTTATTCTGGATGTTGTCACGACAACAAACTAAACAGCCATGAAAGGGTGCTGGGTTGTTACCTCTGCTGCTCTGCTGCAGGAGGATCCTCAGCAGTAACTGCTACTGCACAGTATACTGTATGCACAAGTGTCTGTCTGTCTATTAGACATACAGTGTGAAGTTTGTTCCTGAGATATAAAAAAAAAAGATTTAAAAAGTTGAAAAAGTGGCAAAATGTTATAAAATGTACCACGTGCATTTACTGTACAGTATGTGGCCTGTGTGTGTGCGTGCGTGCGTGCGTGCGTGCGTACGTGCGTGCGTGCGTGCGTGCGTGTGTGTGTGTGTGCGCGTGTGTGCGCGTGTGTGTGCGTGTGTGTGTGTGTGTGTGCGCGCGTGTGTGCTTGAGTCCATTCGTCCGTAACGTGCATAGTTTTGTGAAGTGTAGCACAGGGTGCAGTGAGTGGATGGTTTGGGCGGGTCTAATCCAGCTGTCTGGGTGGCTGGAGTCAATCTTAATTGCAGTGGAGACATCCGGCGTTTGAGTGGCGGGATTAATGAATGGCTCAGAGATTGGATGGCGTGATGGAGTGGAGTGGAATGCAGGGATGGAGGGATGGAGGGATAGAGTGAGAAATGAGGAAAGATGGAGAGAAAGATGCTTAGGCAGCAGGGAGAGTTGGGAGGTTTAACAGCACTTACTAACCAGCTGACCCTGGAACAGATATCTACCAGATATGAATCAATAGCTCACGCTGTATCTGCTTGATCCAAATCAGCTACTGTACCTCGAGTGACTTTTATATACTGTAGCCCCTAAGTCATGACAGATCAAGTGTAGCGTTGTCGACCAGTATTACGGCATAGTACTAGAGTAGAGAGTAACTGACATTATGCAACACAATGAAGATAATGCATATATTACTCAATGCACAAGGAGTGCAAGTGAATCAATCAACTGAGGTTTGTTACTTTATTGTGTCACTAAAACGTTATATTTGACATGGTTATAGTTTCATGTGACTATCATAATGCCACGGTCACTTTCATAATAATTGCAGTTTAGAAAGTAAAGAAACTAACTGGATTAATAAATGCCCATTGTTTGTTTTGCAAACAAAATAAAAACAAAAACAGTTATCCAAGCATGTTATATAGGGTGACGTGTGTGAAAGCCTGTGCTTGTGAGTAGGTCAGTTACTGTAATAGTTAGTAAATGATCATACACATTATAATTGAGATAAAACATGGTTCTGTAGAGTAGACACTGTGATTGAAGAAAAGCTTCTTCATTTTTATGATTCTTGTAAAGCACATGTTTAACCTCGACAGTGACTCCATGCCTCTAGACTGATTTAAAACAGGAGGTTTAATCCAGTGCAGTGTACTGTGTGCTGCCATATCGTCTAGTAGGAAAACTGTTTATATGGGGCTTTAACAAGGCCTTGGGATTTATGAATGAGGTAAATGGTTTTAGGATTTAGAAATGAAGAATACAGCACACTGTTCAGCTAGCTAAACAACTTGCCCCAGTGTGCGTTTCAGGATAGGAAATGTACTCGGAAGGATGAAGGACTTATAGGTCATTAGTCACTCTGAGAGGAAGGCATTGCTTTAGGAGAGCGCTGGACCACTAAGTCAAGCAATCCTGCTGATACTCGGTCAGTTGCTTAGAGAAGAAAATAATACAGTGCTTGCAAAACAATGGAAATATCCTAAGCTGGATGTATTTATCTGATGTTCTTATTAAAACAATCTTGCTCAAAATGCCAAAGATAAAAATAGATTTAATTCAGCATGGGAGAAAATCAATTTTTTATTTTCCTCTTGTTGTTCATTCGTTTGTTTGTTTGTTTTGTTGGGGATGCGCTAGATAGAGATTGTCAGAAATGCCTCTTATTCTTTACCACTTTCACCTTTGACCCTAAAATCGTTATGCAACGGAGGTACCATCCAATCTGCTAAAATTGATTGCTCTTAATGCCCAACTTGGCAGCATCAGTCCTGCCTGCTCATTCAGTGCTTTAAACACAGGTCTCTCACAGTGATAGGCTGCTGTGCTGCCCAGCCCCTAACCCCCCTGCTGTGTCTCTTTCAATCAACCAGTTTCTCAATTTGGTCGTCCACACCCAAACACACACACACACATACACACACACATACACACACACACACACACACACACACACACACACACACACACACACACACACACCACAGACACAAAAAACGTCATCCTAGCACAACATGGCACGTATAAACTGCTGTGGCAGTGCTGCTTTCCATCGGATCTTTTCCACTGTTGTTTGACTGACTACCTTGCAAGGATTATATTTGTAACATCTACAGTATTGCTGATCTGCCTGGCTTTGAAGTGGACTCAAGGTGACTGTTGTTGTTGTTGTTGTTGTTGTTGTTGTTGTCGTCCCTGCCCCTCCTGACCCCCTTACAGATGCCTACCCAGTGTCAGAGGTGGTTTACACATGGTTGAAGGATCCAGCCAGTTCGGTGGAGGTGGCAGAGGATGGGTCGCGGCTCAACCAGTACCATCTGATTGGACTCACGGCCGGCTCAGAGGAGATCTCCACCAGCCGAGGTAAAGCGGGCACAGGTGCAGGCGCGGGCACAGGCCCGGGGCGCGGGACAGGCACAGCACAGCACAGCACAGCACAGCACAGCTGCAGGGTGGCAGAGCCTGACCCCTGTGAAAATTCCCTCGGTCTGCTTACGAGCGTTGGCAAGCCAAATCAGCATTAGCGACAATATGCTAACTTTCACCCCCCGTCACCCGCTCTGCACCTGACGACAAACACAACCTGCTGGCAGAGCCAAAACCACACACAACAGCACAGCACCACCGCTATTTTAAGAGGGGGCTTTTTGGGGCCAAAGTTACTTCCTGTTGTCCTCATCATACTTCCTGTTCATTTCCTGATTGGAATCAGAATTTTGTAATACCAGATGTTTTTGTTTTATTTTGTATTCAGGCATTTGCATGACAAGTAGCTTGTTATTTATTTATTTTTTTTTTATTTTTTTAAGCAGTCATTGTTTGTTTCCGTTTTGTGACAATATGAGCTGGTGTGAGAAGTAAAAAAAAAAATCAACTCAAGCTGGACAGAGATGGCAAATGAGTTAGTGTGTGTGTGTGTGTGTGTGTGTGTGTGTGTGTGTAGGCCTATAAAGAGAGAGAGAAAAAGGGGGGTGGGATTTGAGAACACCTCCTACATGGTGCCAGCTGTCTCTAAGGCCACGGAGAGAAGAGGGGAGGTGGAGGAGGAGGAGGAGAAGTGGGGGGAGAGAGAGAGAGAGATAGAGAGAGAGAGAAACACTTATCCCCTTCCTGAGCCACTGAGTCGGCAGGGTTAATCCCAGAGCCGGACCATCGGTTGTGCTTTTACCCAGTGACATCACATAGCCAGGATTGGCTGAGCCAGGCATGGTGACATGTGGGAGGAATGCCTACTGTGCGTGTGTGCATGAGTGTGTGTATGTGTGTGTGTGGTTTGAGCAGCATCGGCTTAATTTGGTTATGTAAAGAGGAACAGTAATACACTCCAGTAGGCCCCGGGGGGCTATGGGAGGGTGGTTGTGGGCTTTCCCTCTTCCGGTCCTGAACATATATGGGAATGCTTCCACGCTTCCCCTGGCTCCCGGCAGCCTCCCTCATCATCACTGGCTAAGGCTGAGGAAAGACATTGCTGTGCCCAGGTAACGTCTGGGGCCCAAATAGCTGATGCTTGTGCCTGGCCAAACCAGCAGGGTTTTACCCCCTGTGGTGCTCCAGCGCCTCTTAGCTCATGCTAGCCTTCAGGTTACACAGCCAAAAGAATTGCATGCTATACAAATAAGCTCTTGGGCTCTTAGTGACTCTCTCCATCTCTCGTTCTTTAACCTTTCTATCTATCTATCTATCTATCTTATGCAGTATGTATCTTCATCTCTCTCTTTCAATCTTCTTCTGCCTCCCATTCTCTACTTTAGGCTACCTCCACTTATTTTACCCTCTTTCATTTTGTTTTTATTTGTCTCTATACTGCTCTCCTTTTCACTCTGATTGCATTCTTTTCTTACTGTGTTTTCTATTAGCCATGAAAAGGGAGACAGTCTAGAAAGACTGTGTATGTGTGTGTGTGTGTGTCTGTCTGTCTGTCTGTCTGTCTGTGTGTGTGTGTGTGTGTGTGTGTGTGTGTGTGTGTGAGAGAGAGTGAGAGAGAGAGAGAGAGAGAGAGAGAGAGTTGTTAGGAGTGGATATATGCTCCTACTCTCCCACATTATCCAGTAGTGATAAAATCAGATAATAGCTATGAACCCCCACAACCAACACTGCATTGCATTCCCTGCACCCGCATAAAGCCTTAAATTGACAAATGGACACACACACACACACACACACAGCTTTAAATGCACAAATGGACACACACACACACACACACACACACAAACACAAGACAGGCATACTGTAAGTAGCAGAAAGAGAGACAAAGGGTGAGAGAGATGGAGGAAGTGAGAGGGGACTAAAAGCTTTTAAATGGCTCCATTCGCTCTCTGATTCACTGAGCTCTATGTGTGTGGACTCTATAGTCTAGTGCAATGTGCTGCCGGTGGTCCACACCACCCCAGCAAACACATTAAACCAGTTTGCCATGGCCACTGACCTGAAGACTCTCTTTACTGTAAGACAGATAAATCGCTAGACTGAACAAATTTACCATATTGAATAAAAATTGACATACGGGATAATATTACTGTAATCCTCATCATATACTATCTACTTCACAAGGACAAAAATGACAATTTATGTAAAACAAAGTTCTTTTTTTACTAAATTCATTGAATATATTCGGGACCTCATCACCACTTCGAGAATGTAATATTTTTTTTAAGATAGGCACAGCGTATCATTAATTATCCCTTACATATCACATACAGGCAACATTATGTAGGCTATAAAGAAAAATATTAATTTACATAATATGCATTTTAAAAAATAAATTATTTTTTGAATTATGAACTCACATGAAAAGGAGTAGAAGGTTTTTCCAGTGACATGTAATACAATGACTTTAATACTATTCAATAATATTACACTGATCTTCAATAATATCTATAATAACTGGAGCATTTATGTCTAGGAAAGGAGTTGAGATGGACTCACCGGTCCGTGCCTGGGGTCTGTGGGTCAGTGGTCCGAGATGCAGGCAGGGCAGGGAGGAGTCGTCCTCTTTACCTTCTCTTCACCTCCCTGTGCTCCTCATCTCTCTGGGCTGGGGACGGGCTCACCTCACCTCCGGGAAACACAGGGCAGCTCTCCAACCTCTCCAGCCTCTCAGACATTCAGCGCTCGCAACAGACACACAGACGCTCACTAGCTGCCAGCCAACTCCCTATCAAGGTCAGAGAGAGAGAGAGAGAGAGAGAGAAAGAGGGGGAGAAGGAGGAGAGAGAGTGGGAGAGTGAGTGAGAGGAGAAGGAGGAGAGAGAGTGGGAGAGTGAGTGAGAGGAGAAGGAGGAGAGAGAGAGAGAGAGAGGGAGGGAAGAGAGAGATTTAGAGGGAGGGGATGAAAGAGAGGGGGAGAGAGTGAGTCAAGTAGGGACGGAGAAAGAGAGAGGGAGAGAGAGGAAGAAAAAGAGGCAAGAGAACAACGGGCGAGAAAGAGAGAAAGAGCAGCTGATTGACTGGAAGGAGAAGAGGAAACAGTAGGCTCAGCATCAGGCAGAGGAGGGAGAGAGTGAGAGAGAGAGACAGAGAGAGAGAGAGGGAAAGAGAGAGAGAGAAAGAGAAAGAAAGAGGGTAATGGGGGAGGGGCTGAAGCCAGTGGCACCCTAAGTGGTGTGCTCTTTGCAAGTCCCTCCTTACTTCTGACCCACACGCATTCAACAAGCATCCCCTCAGGACTGAAGCACTGAGCCTTTGTGGGTATGACCTCCTTACGTCACCACTCATCTACATGTATGGATGTGGCTGTGTGTGTGTGTGTGTGTGTGTACTGTATGTGTGTGTGTATGAATATGTGTGTGTGTGTATGTGTGTTTGAATATGTGTGTGTGTGTGTGTGTGTGGTGTGTATGAATATGTGTGCGTGTGTGTGTGTGTGTGTGGTGTATGAATATATGTGTGTGTGTGTATGAATATGTGTGGATGTCCTGGGGGTCGGAGGAGCTTATCCACATATGTCTGAGTGTGTTTGTGTCTGTATGTGTGTGTAAGAGAGAGTGAGAGAGAGAGCAAAATTTTCATTTTGGTCATTTTGGTCACCAAAGGCTGATGACCCAAAACAGTTACCAAACATAAAATCACTTGCATGAGGCACATGCATGAAGATTTTGCCTACTTTTTCAGTGCCTGATACATCCAAAACAGACAACAAATGTGTCGGTGTGGACAAAATTAGGTTGTCAGTATTTGCTGGGTCGTAGCTTCAAGAGTTCAGTAATTACTCCCAAAGATGAAATCTTCCTAATGCAATTAGGTTCATGAACGGGCCTATTACTCTTGTGTTAAGACATAATCCTCATTCTCTTCATCCTAATGCCCATTTAGACAGCCAGCCCTGCGGCCTCTCACGTTTAGATGTGGCTACATTAGCAGGACAAGGCAAAGCCAATCATGTTAGCTGTATTAGATTAGCAAAGTGCTACTGGAAGTAGCCGCTAGAATGGGATTTGTGGAGTGTGTGCAAAATGCATGATCAGTTAACAAAGATGGGGCTGTTATATTTTACTTTTCTGCTCAAAATAATAGCTTGAGACAGTTCAGCAGTAGCTACAAACCAAGGCATGCACTATACCTGACCATATCCAATTCTAGACCCCTGTAGATAAAAATATCTAGCATTGTTTTCTTTTATTTACAACATGACAGGTTGGTGAAAAACATTTTCATAGTGTATTTAAAACACTGCAGCACAAAACATACATGGACCACCACAAAACTGCATGAGTGATGACTCCTATATTACCTCCGATATTTTGTGTGGCTTGTGAGGATTTATGGACAGGAATGAGAATGAATACACTGTCCTAGAGAGTTACAGTAATGCAACAGTAACATGAATACTGGTGTAGAGAGTTAGTTAGTAGTATAGTATAGTAGTAGTAGTAGTAGTAGTAGTAGTAGTAGTATAGTAGTAGTATAGGCCTAACACAATAGGAAACATGGGAATG
>JASCQY010000002.1:17243578-17259675 GCA_030264315.1 Sardinella tawilis
AGGCAAGAATGATCTACCTCATGAGGTAGATGCCTAGGTGTGTGTGTGAGAGAGAGGGAGAGAGAGAGAGAGAGAGAGAGCGAGAGCAGAAGCATAAGAAAGTCCTGGGGAAATCTGTGCCATGCATGCCACTCCTTATCAAATAATAATGTGCCGTATGGATGTAAGTAACGGGGAGAGAGAGAGAGAGAGAGAGAGAGAGAGAGAGAGAAAAGGAGAGACCCAGGGGCATCTGGGGTTGGGGGATTCCTCCTGTGCAGAAGCTCTCTCAGGCCATGCCTGAGCTAAATAGCCCCAAACGTGAGCCAAGCCAAGGCAACCCTCAGCGAGCCTTGCGTCATTCCACTTCTGCCTCTGCCAGCGGGCGCAGGTTTGCTAAGGTAGACATGGAGCAGCCTTGAGTGGTGTAGGGAGCCATAATTAGCTCTGCTAATCTGAGCTAGCAAAGCTTCTTTGCTCTGACAGAAATAGTCCCAACAGCACTACTACACAAGCAGGGAGTCAAGAATGACAGCTACACCGACGAGCCCAAGACACAAGCCAATATAGCAGTGCTTAATTAGCATGTTCTCCTCCTGAGCTTCAATCAGGTGTTCGATACTGAAGAGCCTCAATTGGTTGTTGTGTATGTGTATGATTTTTTTTTTTTTTTTTTTTGTATTAACAGGGAAAACTGCCTATACAGGACACTCAACTGATTCATTTCAGCTATTCTCAGTGCTGAAATAAGATGTTCACCTGATGCTCACATGTCCAGAGGCAATCAGATTCTCTATGTAGAAGAGCCTGGATTGCTCGTTGCAGTTTTTCTCACAAACAGGTTTGCATCAGATGTGACAACTGTAAATGACATTAAGCGCCTAGTACAGTACGTTCACCACCAAAGACCTGGGAGAGTCAGTTAGCTACCGTACATTGACTGACACAACACAGAGAATGTGATCACACACTGGCATGGGCACCACCAGTTACTCACCAGTTAACCAGCATGGCAGCATTGTTGTCGGCAATGAAGGGCAGCTCGCCGTGAACACTCCAGAAGCCGAACAATAAAATCCACCAGAGTCGCATGTTGGCAGCAGGCTCTCACACTCGTTCCTCCCAGGGCAGTGCATGCAAGGCAGTGGGCACAAATTGGGGCACCGCCGGACACTGGTGACCCCTCATGAGAGGGCAGGGCAGCGATAGGCAAAGGCCAGCGTGAAGACAAGGGCCAGTGCCAGTTTCTGGGCTAGCATGCTTATCCTCCTGGTACACGCTGCGTACTGTACGTCCAAACTTTTCCTTGAACCTCTCCACTCAGGTCCTAGTAGACTCATTCATCCAGTTGTCCAGCTTGAAGTGGGTGGCAAGAAGTCCAAGGACGATGTCTGTTCAGTTGTTCAGTTTTTTTATATATCTTTTAGTCCTGTGAATTCTATCGTTTTTCTTTTCTTTTTTTTTTTTGCTCTCCTTCCTTGTCCTGATGGTCCAAGCGAGGACTGAGTGTCTGTCTCTCCTGAGCGATGCTGGCCTGGCCTGAAAGAGTGGGATTGGAACGTGTGTGTGTGAGTGAGTGAGAGAGAGAGAGAGAGAGAGAGAGAGAGAGAGAGAGAGAGAGAGAGAGAGTTGCAGGATGCAGATTGTGACAAGGGATTAACAGGACAGAAAAATCCGATTTTGCCAAGAGAAAGCAGCAGTCCTGAGTGGGTTTTCCATAGTTTATCAGTCTCGCTGCCTCGAATGGATTTTTTAAAAGCTTCAAATGCAATCTTCGCTTGGTTAACAGGATATATGATGCCCCCCCCCCCCCCTCTCTGGTTGTCTTGTCTTTTATTCTCTTTGATGATTTACCTCTCACTTACACACTGCATACGTAGGGTCTCACTCTACTTTGGCTGTATGTTATGGTGGAAGTCGATACAATGCCTAACTTAAATCAATCACCCTCCTCTTCTGTTTCTCCATATTTACTGTACTTCATTAAAACTAGTCTCATATCAGGCTTCTCCAAGTGCCGTAAACAATGTAATGCTCATTGTGATTGAAAATAGGATATATTTAAAACATTTTTAATTAAGGTTTCATTGCTAAATCAGTGGAATTTAGCTGGAAAAAATATCTAGAAAAGATGAATAAAATAAATAGTCTAGCATGAGTCACAGGTACTGTATGTCACAGGTACTGTATGTAGTGCAGTAGAAAAGCTCTGCTCTCAGCCTCGCTTTTGACTTGTACAGTGCTGCCTCTGTCTGGCCAAAGCATCACCCAGTTACATCTGCTGGCCACTAGTTGGCGCTGATAAGCCCTGATAACTGACTGCCCGTCACCCAACATTCTTAAGAAATAATGCATATCCCGTACTGTGTATTTTTTATTGCCTATGTGTTGATTTGTTTGTGAATGCACTGGTTTATAGACTGTTATCTGCATACCCGCTAAACAATCTGTGTTTTCTGTGTCTTTTTTTTTTTTTTCCTTTTCTCCTCTGTTTTGCCCATTTTTTTCCTTCCCCAGGTCAGTACACAGTAATGATGGCTCACTTCTTCCTGAAGCGGAATATTGGCTACTTTGTGATTCAGACCTACATGCCTTGCTTCATGACTGTCATCCTGTCCCAGGTGTCCTTCTGGCTCAACCGGGAGTCTGTGCCTGCCAGGACTGTCTTTGGTTAGTGCCAGTCCTGCTGCAAATTACACAATACAGTAAAAACCATGTTTGTGCTTGCTGCCAGGTTGATGACTGCCATGGCAGGGAGAACTGTGTGTGTTTGTGTGTGTGTGTGTACGTGTGATTGTAGTTTCATCTTGGTCATCATCGCTATGCTTAACACATCAATATTACTAATGGAAATGGAAATGAGAATCGACTACAAAATAGCATAAAGAGCTAATGTATTCCAGCAGCTGAGGACAGGCTAGGCAAACTACTAGTCAGGGGGGAACGCTCCTGGATTTACACACACACACACACACACACAGGTGACTTAGTCCATATGAAAGGAATTCCAGGATTATTCCACCTCAGTAGCCTAAGGCTGAGGAAATCCCTTGTGTCATGGATCTAGGGTGACTTAGCCCCTCTGTCTGTATCTGCAGAAGTCAGCTGGCTGAAAAGTGTTGCCACTGAGAAGTAATTCCCTCTCGGGGCTAGAAACCTCTCTTAGCCTGCGGCTAGTTCAGCACTACAGTATGTTCAATGCGTGTGTGGATGACCAGAGGGGCTTCCCCCCCCCGTTTCTTGGACTGATGGGGGTTGCAGAGTCAATGGCTGTGATACTATAGACCATTTCAGGTTCTAGTTCCGTTGCTGTTCCCCTCAAGACTTCCTGTTTAACATTCCATAATGTTATCCGAATGGAGAGGAAGTTGTCAGGGAACAAAATAGAATGTTCAAGCATTGTTGTTGTCAACACTGCTGAACCATTCCATACTGTTTGTCCTTCTCCGTAGGTGTGACTACGGTGCTGACCATGACAACGCTTAGCATCAGCGCCCGCAACTCACTGCCCAAGGTGGCCTACGCCACCGCCATGGACTGGTTCATCGCCGTGTGCTATGCCTTTGTGTTCTCCGCGCTGATCGAGTTCGCCACCGTCAACTACTTCACCAAGCGGAGCTGGGCGTGGGACGGCAAGAAAGCCATGGAAGCACAACAGCCTAAGGTGAGCAGCTCATTTGCAACTCATTCCCAACTCAGTGGACTAGTCGCTTACTCTACTCAGCGACTGGGTCACTCACTGCCAATTTGAGTATCGCACAGGAAAGAAGTGGCCGGACAAAGGGCTACTATTGTCTCTTAAGCCATACTGCTAGTGTTTTTTTTTTTCGTTGTTTGTTTTTTCCATTATGAAAAAAAAAAACTCATTAAGCTTGTGGCCCCATTGAAATTTCTAAACCAACCTGGAATGCTTGAACCAGGATTTTTTAATCCCAAATCCATTTTCTGTTATTGTTTTTCCTTCCTGTCTGGATTGGCTATGGCATGACTTGAACCACCAGTGACTCGGCTGATTTGCCTTGTTTATTCCGGCCACTCTCTCATTTGACTAATACTAATTCAAAACAGCTGGACTCACAACTTTTATAACAACTTTATTATTTTTTTATTCCCCTCCGTCCGGTCCAGTTGCTTAGACCAGGTGATCAGTGTTACGCAATGCAAGTCTGTGTCAGGCTGTGGATACATTAATGTTGTGGATCCGTCCACATGATCAAACACAGCTGGGATTTTTGAGCTCACTGAAGAGAGTTAGACAGTTGCAGTGATGAAAACACCTCCTGTTCACACAGTTTTGTTTTTTTTCTTAATCTTAAAGAGTTGTCATGTTAAACTCTTAGAAATCACTCTGATAGAATTATAATCATCTATCAAACAAATGCCTGACAACTAAGTAGAACAAAGGTCTGAAAAGCCATTAATGTTGTGTCTGTGTGTGGAGGGGAAAGGGGGGGGGGGGTAACATTTCTAAAGTTGTACTTGCATAACATAGCTCCACGTACTGTTTTCCTTGGATCTAGGAAAATTCAGTGCTCCGCTTTACACATTAAAGTTACACAACATGTTTGTATTCCATTCAAACAGCGAAGATAATTATATGTCTCTTTTGTCACTAAGAGCTTTAAAAGACTGACACTTTTTGCATTCTTCTTCATTGGGGACGTGTTTGTAAAGTGCCAGTCAAGCAAACATCAATGTCATTTGGATCATTTGTGTACAGCAGCCTCCGCGCTCGAAATACACTCCTTAAATGTCAGCCATTGTCAGACTTCATAGAGGTGCCTTTGTGTTTTAGCTGGGGTTTGATTTTACCATAAAACTCTATTAGGGTCTGATTAGCACTGATTTGCTGAAGCTGAGGCTCAAGTAGATGGTTTGGTTGTGGAGGCAGCCGCTGGACATCTCCAGTCCCCTCACTAAAGGTCGCCCGGCAGGGGTACAAAACAGTGCTGCCTATCATTGTTTTCTTCAGAGAGGATCTATTTATTCACAGGTCTTAGCAGGACTACAGACAGTGGGCTTTAGCGGTGACCTTTAAATATCAAGGTGACACAATCCTCCTATCCCATGCCAGCGAGGTGAGGTTGGGAAGGAGGAGGGGGGGGGGGGGTTGTACTGGTGGGACTGGCTCCTATTACAGCATTAGCCTTTGAAGGTGTTTTTGTTTATTTATTTATTTATCTATCTATCTATCTATGCTGGTAAGTGGTTTCATGTGTGACCATCTCTGGCTGAGGTGATAATAAAACAATGGGCCGCCTGGAAGGTGCTGAAAGCAGTGAAATAGAGGACGGGCGGGCGAGCGGGCGGGCGGGCGGTCGATAGCGAGGCAGCATGGAGGGTGTGCGGGAGTGTATTGGACCCAGGCACAGGGCCAGGTCATTCCCATGGACTGTCTATCAGAGAGAGAGAGATAGAGAGGGAGAGAGAGAGAGAAAGAGAGAGAGAGAGAGAAAGAGAGAGAGAGAGAGAGAGGGCTCAGTGCCTGTCTACAGCCCACAATAGGGAAGCCCTGAGGAAAGAGAGGGTGTCCATATTTTACTGTTTACTCTTTTGTGTAGGTTTAAGATAAGCTTGTGAAATTGTGTGCATTTCAGGGGGATGCTGCTATATAAAGGTGCATTTGCATGTTGAGTGTGAATTACAAGGGAGGAAAGCTGATTTGACACCTGGGATATTGCAAAGGCTTGCAATGGCTCCTCTGTGTGAGAATAAAGACCTGAACTCACTGATTTCCCCAAGTCTTTATATCCTTTTCCCTATTATCCCCTCCATCTTTTCACTCAGCGCTCGCCCAGTTCCTACCTACTCTTTTATCTGTGCTTTTCTTGTCATTTTGCACTGTCTCTGTGACCCCTGGTGTCTTTCACGCTTTTAATCAAACAGCGTTCTCATAATGCCTTTTCATCTGTGTCTCTCGGCAGAGAAAGGATCCCTTGGCACTCTCCAAGAAGCCCAACAATGCCTGCGCAGCCGGCGTGAACTACGCGCCCAACATCACCAAGGATACGGCCATCGCGACCATCTCCAACAGTACTGCCGTGCAGCTGAAGAGCGGCGAGGCCAAGCCGCCGGCTATTGATCCCAAAAAGACTTACAACAGCGTCAGCAAGATCGACAAGATGTCCCGGATTGTGTTTCCTGTCCTTTTCGGAACGTTCAACCTGGTCTACTGGGCCACTTACCTGAATCGGGAACCTGTGCTCAATAAAGGAGGAGTGTCCCCTACATAAGGAAACCTCTGGAACTTTTGCTACCTTTCTTCTGTACTTTATTCACAGCCATATTGTCCACTGACTGGACTTCTGTTTGATATGATGACGGCAGGCCCTTTTTTGCTATCTGCTGTACTCTTCTTTTCCCCCCCCTCTCAGTCACATGGAGATCTGTCCGCTTACGTTTTTTCTCCCTCTCGTACAATGCATGATCAAAGCCCTGTGGGAATACTGTTCTCATACTTGCCTTGACCTTCTGCTATGTATTGCTGTTTTACTAGGATTCCTTAGACAGAGCTGCAAGCAAGTGTACTAAGCAAGATGATCAGTTTGCATAAGGAAAAAAAAAAATCCTTCCTCTTTTAAGATAACAACACAAAACCTAAAAACCAGTCACTGCATAGCATTTGGCATTCATATTTTTTGCCTATTCTACTGCTGAAACCAAGTTAGTGTTTAAAAGTCCAGCACGGCCAAATGCTATGCAAAGCCTCTCTTTTCTACCCCACTTTCTCCGCTAATGCTTGTTATTGTAAGTCTTTGCTGTGTATGAGCGGCTGCCATGCCCTCAATTGTTGGGGTTTATACTGTACTGCTCCCCCCATGTGCCAAGGCACATCGGCAACTGGTTTTGGAGTCGACTGTCCGCTGGATCCGGGCCACTTGTGGGCCAGAACTGTCTGAGAGACGGCAGCTCTCAAAGCAGTTTGGACATACAGTACAGTACAGTCCTTGGGTCAAAAGGCTCACTGCAGGTTTATTTTTTGTTCCAAGCAGATAAATAGCCATGCTAATTGCATTGCCTTCAGAAAGCGTGAGAGAGTGAGAGAGAGAGAGAGAGAGAGAGAGAGAGAGAGAGAAAGAGGAAAGGTGAGAGAAAAGTCTACACATATGCACTGAAAAATGCAGTCAGCGGTGTCCTTTTATGACAATGTGACTGCCTTCACCCTATTTCATCTCAAAAGTGTACAGTAACTGAACTTAGCCATTTTGAGATACTGACAAGGCTGACTTGGCTGCATATGGATCATTTATAGCACAGCAGCAGCCTCTGAGATTGTACTTTTGTGTAAAAAAAAAGTATATAAGTAATCTAATTATAGTAATAATAGTGATGATGAAGCCGATGATGATAAAACACTCCTATAATCTACTTTGAGGTCAGGGTGAGAGTCACAGGTCTGATTGCAGACTTGAGATCATTTGTACTGTATATAGCTTAATCCTGGTGTGTGTGTGTGTGTGTGTGTGTATGTGTGTATCTGCTTGTAATGTCAGGCAGCCCGATAATTGGTAAACTCGAAGAGAGGAAGAATGGAGTGAGTCCTTATGGCTGAGGTTGATGGCCAAGTCCAAGCAAGGCAAAGCTTAAACTTCTGCTCAGCTACGATTGTTGACATGCTATGATGGAGTTGTCCCAGCTTTGGCAGCTTTGATGACTTTCTAAAAAAAAAAAAAAAAAAAAAAGGAAACACTCACAAAAACAAACAAAAAACACTTTATTTCCTACAGTATATCAGCATTGCTGCTGCTTTGACTCATTCTACCGTAGATGTGATTACACTGTAGGTACTCTAGTTACTGTGTATTCATTTGTATCAGCATTTCCTGCTTTCTTGCTTATTTATGACCGTTTTAGTGTTTTGATGGGGCAGGGGTGAGGGTGGGAAAGGGGTGGGGTGGGGGTTATTTTCCTTCTTTTGCTATTCGATTTTGAGGTATAGTTTGGGACTGGGGTGGGGGTGAAAGGGGAGTAAAAGTCTGTCTCCCAGTCTGAGTGGAGGCAGCTATACCCATTAGAAGCCTTAAACAAAAATACTCCTTTGCTTATTTACGAGGCTCTTTCCGGCACCTACCATGTGGTGTTTTTTTCTACAACAGTTTTTTTGCTAACTCTTTACACAATTAAAACTGTCGTATTTACCTTTCAGCAATTTCCAAATCCATGTTTGGACGTGTTCAAAAGATCAAAGGAAAAATAATAAGGAGAAACGTACAGATGGGCACAGATTGGAGATGTAAAGTATCTGTCAGAGTTGTGATCAGGAGAACAGGCAGGCAGTCTATTGTTCCTAATTTGCCTGGTTGCTGCCTACTCTAGAACGGATCTGACCCTAATCTGATGCCAATCCACGCCAGATTAAAGGTGCAGTCCACAGTCTTAATCCCAGACATTTTTTGGTACAGTTCAGCCATTTGCAATTTACAATTTACAAGTAGCCAATCCTCGCAACTGTTTGTTCCTCAAATGCTTTGCATTATTATTTTTTTAACTGCATTTGTACTGTTCTTACACAACCCTGACTGTGAAATAGAAATTTACATAGTGAAAAAAATCTGTCAGTGTTAAAGGGATTTTCCGGAGTGAATCAATATGTAGAATGACAGATTTTCATGTAGGGTTGACAAAATAGCGAAACAACAGCCAACGCAAACTGATGAGGGCATGTCAGTTTCGTTTTCATATGCCCGTATCTGTTAGCGTTAGCAGCCGGTTTGCTAATTCGGGCTACGTTGTACCTACCTGTACCTGTAGCCTCAGACAACACGACTACCGGTTGATTCACTCTGGATAATCCCTTTAAGTACAAATATCTGGCTGTTGAGTACAAATATCAACAATCTTCAGTGACTGACATCATATCACACACTGGGTTTCAAAGGCAAGATCCAAGTCAGAGCTGTTCTAGAGTCAGTCTCATAAAATATGGTTGGCCATGTCTCTAGAATGAGATTAAAACCGGAAGGGTAAACAGCATGATCTCAATAGAAGCTCTCGCAACACACTGTGCTGTGTGTGTGGCGATTTGTGTCAGTGTGACTGACACTGTATGTTTCTAAGCACCCTGGTGTTCCGTGTCGGCCAGTCAACCACTGTAACTCTCTCAGAACATCCCTTTAGAATTCCTCAGTGGGAATTCAAATGACCGGAACAAAAAATATATAATTGTTTTGGTTCCGAAATGGAGTGCCTGTAAACATTTTAACTCACACAGGGAGTTTCTATAGTGCTGATGACAATAAATAATAAAAAAACAGACATACACACAAGCCCTTGTTTCAATGCACTGAACACAGGAAAGAAGCATCATTTAGCTACTGAATTGATGTCAATTGAAGAGTGCCCTATGGGGCTTTTAAAGTCACATGGCATGTCCTTCGGTTACATCTCTGGGAAACCCATGTACAGTTGTCCTTTGAGAATAACTATGTCTGAAGCAATAAAGTCATGCCTGGTATGCTCTCCTGATTATGTCATCTGGTGTTATTGAGCTCATTTGAGGTGAGACTGGAGCCCCCCGCAAAACTACTTTCATCTGTAACCTGTCCCAATCATGTGTTTCAGTGTGTGTGTGTGTGTGTGTGTGCGTGTGTTTTGTGTGTCCGTGTGTGTGTATTTCCAAGTGTGTGTGTGTGTGTGTGTGTATTTCTGTGTGGTCGTCTGAATACTCCCAAATTCACAGCATTTTTGTCCAAGTCTGGGATTTTCAGAGTCTGTCCTCTTTTTTTCCCCCAGCGCAGATTGAAGGTCTGGGGCATGAAAAGTGCTGAAGATGAATGAGTCCAGCGGTATGAATTGGATCTGCTGGAAGAGGCTCTCCCCTCCCATTCAGCTTTATGGAGGGGGAGAATAGGAAGCATTAGTGTCATATAGAGCCTCTTACCACCAGCTGTTTTCTCTCTCTCTCTCTCTCTCTCTCTCTCTCTTTCTCCCCCCTCTCTCTCTCTCTCTGCCTCTCTCCCTCTCTCCCTCTCTCTCTCTATCTCTCTCTGCCTCTCCCTCTCTGTCTCCTATCTTCCAACCCCACCGCCCGTCCTGTTCTCTGGACAGTAAGGCACGAGATTTGAACAGAATGCTGATATTTAACAGTGCTGAGACTGGACTCAAACAGGATCATTGGAGAGAGAGAGAGTGAGAGAGTAAGCGAGAGATTGTTGCATGAAGCTTTTCATCACATTTTCCTAATGGAACAGTCGTCGGACAAATCAGCTGCATGGTTGCGGACGAGGATGGATTCTGCTGATTGCTCTTGGGATTATACACCAAACACACACACCCTCTCTCTCTCTCTCACACACACACACACACACACACACACACTTTCTCTCTCGATCTCACATACTGTATAGCACATAAATACCATCCCAACAAGTGCTCGTGCTAACTCATACAAACGTTCAGGCCAGAGCTTCCAAGTAAAAGCAGAGGACAGAGCTGAGCTCCATCCATCCATGCTTCCCTGTGTGGTGGCAACATCTGGGCCACATCTGTTTGCCCAGGATTTAGCTTCACTTAAGTTGCTTTTCCTATTCACCCTGCTCTCACATGATTCTGGTGTAAGCTTTCACTCATGCCAGCAGTCTATCTGTATGTGTGAGCATGTTTGTTTGTAAGTGTGTGTGCGTGCGTGTGTGTCTGTATACTGTATGTTTTGTGTGCATGCATGGTATGTTGCAATAGCCTATATTGTTTGTGTGAGTGTGTGTGTGTGTGTGTGTGTGTGTATGTACATTGCTTCAAAGTCCAAGTTCAAGTAAAGTTGCAACTATTTTAAAAAAGTTTCAACTATTTCAACAAACAACCCTCTCACTCATAATCCCTTTTGGATTGCACATATGTCTCGTAATTCATCCTTTTTTCATTTCTTTCTTTCATTATATACAGGAGGCATGTTTGTCTTGTGATATTTCTTTTCATCGCTTTCTGATCTATCGCGATGAGTGTAATGTACAGTGCTTAAAATGTGATTTATTGGATTTATAAAATGTGATTTATTGGATTGTTTTCCTGTTGATTTATTGGTTGCCTAAGCTCATGTCACACTGAATGACTGTACTGTAACACAATCATCTGGTGAGGGGGAAGCTTATTTTGAGGAATGTTATAATGTTTTCTTTCAGGATTTGATTAATTCAATTTTTTCTTATTTACATTTTTTATACTCTTATTTTTTTCTCTCTGCATTACTGTAAACCACCAGCAGAGGATACTGTACAATACATCCAGGCAACCAATCTAAAGAAAGCTTTGGTCGCCTGCTGTTCTGAGACCCCAGGAAACAACTGCTCAGTTGGCAAAGGGACTAGTAGAGCAAGAAACACCATGGTCCACATATTTTCAACTGTTTAGACCAGATGAAAATCACTTTTAACCAACGTTGTCAAAGTAGAAAAGGTGTTGTCTCTTGGAAAATGGAAAATGGGTGTAACTTTAGGGAAACATTCCAGAGCGGCATGAAAACGAGTGTAATGTACTCATTTTAAATCAGAATCGCACAAACAGCATTAAAAGCGTTTTGTGCTTAATCTTACAAAGCGTTACGACATTATATGAGTTTTGAGTTAAAAAAAAAAAAACGAAAGGCGCGTCTCACTGTTATGTCTTATGTGTAGAGATAGCCTACCAACTGAATCTAATGAAGTAAGTGCGCATGCCTGGATGGTCTGTGTCATATTCATAAATGCGACTAAATGACAAGTAGCCCAATTAGCTTACTGACAGACATCTGGAAAAAACCTGCTGCATACATGTCTGTTTACAATACATTTCAACATCTCACTGTAACATACAGTTCCCTTGGATGGTGAGGACGTGCGGTTTAGCATTTTGTCGCTGAACATTTCATCGTTTAATTTAATTTAATACACTTTGTCTTCAAGAACGACGAAATGATCTGCGCAATATTTTCCCCAAAACATGTAGCTTTCAATTCACAAACACAGTTCAACACAGTGCAAGAGTGAACAGAACACAAAAAATGCAACTCGCTGAATCTACTAAATAATGACATGTGAGCACCAAAAGCCAAAGATGTTTATCAAGTTTAACGAAATTGTATGAGAAAGCTTCTCCTGGTGCACATGACGTCATTTGGAGAAAGGGGGCTTCCAGCTAACGCGTTTTTGGGGTGCAAATGTCCATGGACTTAGGCACTATGCCTGTGGATGAACGGCTGCCATCGAAGCCAGCGCAACTTCAAGGAGCAGGAGGGGTTCGTCAACTATCTGAGATCATTCATTGTCGACATGAGCGAACTTAAGGAAAGGATAGACTCTGTCTGATGCGCATCCAACATTTCCTTCACAGGATTACTCTTCACCGGCTACTGTGTGCGTAAATTGCGCATTTCTGTAGTTAGGGTCTTGGAAAAACGGACTAGCAGTGGATCACTTTTCTACGCTTTACCTTTCACCAATGTATCTTCCAAGCCGGCATTCCCATTTCAATATGTCCACTATTTTTTTGCTCATCTTCTTACTTCTCTCTGTGTTCCGTGCATGGTAAGTGAAGCGGGTTATTCACCTTGCCTTAGTGTTTAAAAATGGTTTGTTCACATGAAGGATCAAGCCATAAATCTGTGGGCTCGACAGTTATGTCACCTGCTGTACATTTACACAGTCTCATGTATAGTCTGTAAGTTCTGTGTCATTTAGCCATCATCTCAGAATGTTTCCCATAATATCATTTAACTTTGTGATTAAACATAGCAGACGTTTAAGGAGGAAAATCCGACATCCCCTCAAATTGAAAACTGAACGCAGGTGACGGGTGAGGCGCTTCTCTGAGGCGCGCACTGATAAAGTAGTCGGTGTTAAACAGCTATTTTTGATACCTTAACTTCGAGAGAATGTACAGTGTGTTTCTCATATTAACAAACATGTTTCATGTGTTTAATGAAGTCTACTAACGGAACCATAATATATCTCTCCTAAATCGAAAAAAGCAAACAGTCGGCTTGTCTTAAAAACAGAGTATTTGTAAAAAAAAAAAAAAAAAATCACGGTAAAGTATAAACATGATATCTATACTGTATGTGGAGAAACGTATATTTCTCGTTCAGTCTCTGATACAGTGCCATTGGCTATACTTACAATAGACTAGGCTGTTGTATGATATAGTGCACTAATGTACAATATTGCCTCTACAGCAAGTGAATGTATCAGGTTTACCGGTATTCACGTTTGATTGGTATGAAAATGCAATATGTCTTTAAGTATTGCAAAGCCATTTAGCCAACACAATTTAGTTCCGATACCTAATTCTTTAAACAAACTCTAAAGGGGAACGAGAGCTCGTGCTTAAAGGTGGAAATCCTGCATAAAACGGTGACCGAAACATCTTATTACTTAAAACAACATATTCGTATGTTAGAATAATTCTGTTGCTATGTATTTTTCCAGTTCTCAACGACTCGAAGCAGAAGACGAATATGATGATGACTTGACAATGAACCAGATGTTGGCCCCAAAAACTCCCAGAAGTCACCAGTCAGATGCGACGCAGATATTGAACAACTTACTGAAAGAATATGATAAAAAACTTCGACCCGACATAGGAGGTAAGTTGCATTTATCACATCGCCCAAATATAGGCTATGCCTCTAGTCCTGTGGGCTGCACCATACCGCTGTCCATGGTGCTGAGGGAGATTCTCTGTCTGCTGTCGCTAAAGTCGTAGCATAATACACTTTACAACTTCCAAACTATTGCGGCGACGTGGCATTTTAGCAATGAATCAACGTGCTATTTTACAGCAGTGTCATATCATCAACAATTGGGGTACATTAGTTGGTTTGTTTGTGTGCACAGGACATTTTAGTGTTCCGCCCCTGATGCCGATGCAGTTTATCATGCATTATAAATACCATGCACTTCTATTCCAAGATTGCAACCCATTCTGTGAAAGCGTTGCCCTGTCTGAAGCAGCAAGGTTTACACACATTGGTGACAGCAAGCATTCCAGAAAGACTTCAGGCTGCAACTTACAGCAAGATGAATCAGGTTTTGGGGGAGAGTGATTTCCTGCATGTGTGTGTGTGGTTGTGTGCAAAAGCAAAAGCGAAAGTGATAAAAAAAAAATCTGAATAATAGCTGTGTGGTTTAGTAGAGGTATGCATGAATCTAATTACTACAGACGACAGTTATGAAGATGAATAGCAATTTGCAATTCATTTCACTGCTTGATTACAGATGTAATTGTTTTAATGGCAGAGTGGGCTTTCTGGGTGTTAGGTACCACTAATCTCACTATTTAAATCCTCCTGGGTGTTTCCAAACTTGTGCTGTCACAGCTTTATTGTGATGAGAGTGAGAGAGAGAAAAGAAAACAATGGAACTACCTTCTAATAGCTCTGACTCAGTGTCTAAATGCTGACCACATTCAAATGGCAAGCCTCCCACCTTGTATGCTCTGTTGCTCAATCATCTGATGCTTGCTTTGTGCAATATAACAGCATGAATATATTCCATGGCACATTGCATGTTGTTTGCAGATAAAGTGCTTTAAAGGTGCATTGCAAAGAGCGAGTGAAAAGGCAGATCTTTTGAAAGGTGATGAAAGATGTGTGTGAGCACGGTCCTTGTGCTGCCATGCCGCGCATGCAGGCACTGAGGAAGTCCAATCAGGCAGTGTATGGTGAGAGAGAGAAGGTTCCGGAAAAAAAAAGAAAGGGGGGTGGGGGGGGGAAGGAAGGGAGAAACAGAGGGACAGAGAGAGGGAGATGGTGAGAGAAAGGGGAAGGTTGGAGAGAGGGGGGAGTGAAGAGAGAGAGAGAGAGAGGGAGCTGGCGGTGAGCAGAG
Source organism: Sardinella tawilis (assembly GCA_030264315.1). NCBI lineage: Eukaryota > Metazoa > Chordata > Actinopteri > Clupeiformes > Clupeidae > Sardinella > Sardinella tawilis. The sequence goes on from JASCQY010000002.1 coordinate 17,258,353, forward strand.
TGCGTGGCGCGGGGGGAGAAAATAAAAAGGGCCCTCCAAATGCAGTCAGGGCCAGCTGAACCTGTGACCCACTCCACCACCACCATTTTGTGCCTCGACTCACCCAGCCTCAATATGGGCCCCGTCACTCCAGCTCTGAATCATCTCTCTCTCTCTCTCTCTCTCTCTCTCAGCATCTCTCTTGCTTGTCTTCCACCCCTCTCTACCTCCTCCCCCTCCCTTTCTTTCTCTGTCTCACCATGGCACCTAGTTTCCCTCATCCCTCCCTCTTTCTGTCTCACCATCGCTTCTGTTCTTTCTCTCTCTCTTTTTCTCTTTTCTCCGCTTTCTCTTTCTCTGTCTGTCTCAATCTGTCATTTCCACCGGGTATCACAACACTCAGTGCTGACAGTCAGTGGGTGAGGAGGTTCCCTCTCTGGGCAGAACGCCTTGCGATTGCTACCGCCTGAGATATGTTGGCCCAGAGGTTCAGACGTCTTGTGTTTGCAGACAGATGACTGTCTGGGGCTGTGTGCATGTCCTAGTGGCTTGAATTATGCAAATATGAAGTGGACTGCTGGATGTAGGCTGTCCAACTTTGAGTGGAAACCTTGATGAGTTTTTTTTTTTTTTCCCCCTTGACTGATATGGTTTGTTGGCAAAATGATTGTTCCTCTGTGTTCATAACAACCGTGGCCTGTTGTTGGTGGAGTACAGGAGCTCTATTGAAAATCCAATTTACTCTGTAGATCTGCATGAACTGAACTAAGAGTGCTTTTCAACCTCAGGCAACCTCAAATACACGATAGGGCACCACAGCAAACACCAGCTCTAGAAAATGGAAGCTACCGGTAGCCTCAGATATGCAGACTGTAAAGCCATTGTGTTGATTATGATGCTGTGACAGATGGTGAAGAGTAGCCTATGCTATACACATACAGTATGACATCTTTATGAAGTGTATACAGATTAAGTACTTGACTATAATGGTATGCATCGTTCTTACCACACAAGTTCATTTTTTAGTTTCATCTTAGGAGGATTTCCAGTTTGTGTTTGGGTAATCTTGGGTAATCATTTAAATTACATTTAATTTCAATTGTAGCCTATGTGTACATTTACAGTATATTTCAGTTGATCTCGAGGTCATAATTATTTTAAAACTATTCAATACTATTAAAGGAATATTCCACCCAAACATGAAATTAAGTCAGTCTCAGTCACCCCCAGACTTAAAACAGTAAAAAAAATCTGGTTAAAATCCGTCCAGGCGTTGTCCTGCTTTGGGAGCAGCATTTTTTGTCTTTAGCTTAGCGCAGTTGCTGTAAACCAAGGGAGCCACCT
>JASCQY010000002.1:17280432-17299828 GCA_030264315.1 Sardinella tawilis
TCTCTCTCTCTGTCTGGCTGAGAGGGATGCTGGAGGCTGGCTCCCTGGGGAGGGATAGAGGTTGTGGTCTGCGTGGGCTTTGCCTCTACCATCCCTGGTGGGAAGGGGAAAGGCCTGCGGTGGCAGCAGTCAGCTTTGCACACGGGTGCAGAGGAAGATGGGGATTGAGCTGGAAGTCTAGTCTAACCCTGACTCCAGGATTCTCGGGCGAGGGCTTTTCCTTGTGGTTAACCGAAGCACGGCAGAGTGTCACTGATGTTAACTGGTGAAGCATGTGAAGGCCGGGCTGTAGGTCCTGTGAGGCTGGAAAAGAAGAGAGATGTCAAAAGCAGCATGGCAGGCGAATCAGTGGCATGGGATTCCACCACCTATATTAAATATCAATGGCAAATCATCAAAGATGACACCATTACCACCTACCTTCAAATCTCATATTAAAGTATAACTGAATTTCCATTACAATAGCATTATGCAAAAGGATCGAAGTGACCTCGATTTGACTCGAGTTTGATTCTCACTGCATATGCGTTCTTTTCATAGTCTGCTTCACTCTGGATATCAGTGTAGTACTCTAGGGTTACTGTAAATCATAACTATGAAATCGACAGACAATGCATTATCCCTTACTTATATACAATCATGAAAATATATAAAAGGTTATGAATACTAATGTCATTCGTGATAAGATTTTATGATTGGATTATAACCCTTTGTGAGTGCATTTTTAATGCTTCATGAATACAGGGGTTCATAGAAAGTGTTACCAATAAATCTCTTGGAAAGTTTAGAATATAGAAAGTTTGAAGAGAAAAGGCTACAAGAAAATCTGAAGAAAGATGTTTAGAGTTGTCATTGCGTAGTCGTCTGAGATGTAGCAAGGCAGGTCTGGGAAAAGAGCTTCCTGATGAGGAAAACACTTAAGATACTGTCTAGCAAATCAGGCTCTGCTGACTGATTTGTCACTTGATGGTGCTTGAAAAGAATTTTCATGCCTCAAGTCTGTGTATGTGTGTATGTGTGTGTGTATGTGTGCGTGCATGCCTTGCTATACGGTATATGCACATATTTGCATTTTCAGGAAGCTTACCGAAATAAAGTGGAGAGGCTTTCGTCACAAATGACAGACACTGCACATTACCCTGCCCTGATGGCAGACATTTCTCACAACACTTCTCAACTTAATGAACGAGCCAGAATGGCACAGCACAGATCATTGAAACGTTGAATTGTGACAAGTCCTAGACAGAGTCTTTTGGAAAGAGGTGTTTTGTCTATTTTCAGCAAATACATTTCAACACCTAATGTTACCATTCTTCAACCATGAGGAATGGCAAAAAATAAGTAGATATCCTGTATATTAGATATATATCATAGACATTCAGGCAGTTATCTTATTCCAACAATCTTTTTCATTTCAGCTTATTGCATCATTTTTATGAGCTGTCAGAGAGGAAATGAGAGACTAATAGATTATGAATGCTTATATAAATATGGATGATCTACAAAATTGTTTGAGCTTTCTTTCGCTGGTATTCTTGGTGACAATTTAGCTCTCTTGGCAAACTCTGGATGAACGAGAAAGCAAAGGGCATAATCATTCACACAAATCTTGGCACAGTCACTGCAGAGACAGTCACAGCCTAGTCCGCCTGGACTTGCAGGACATAATTCACTTAGAATAAACACAAAGCATATTTACTTGTGTTAAATCTTTTCTCTGGTGAGACGACAACAACAACAGATTGCCACTGCAAATCGCTTAAAATGTAACACACTGTTTACTTGTGTCGTGTCAGCTCAGTGATAGGTCTCTAATTTTCTGTCTTGGGAGCAATTTCAACAAAATGTTGCTGTTACTGTCAACCCCCATTTGACACACAAGTTCCACTGCTCGGGTTTTGTAAGCTAACAAAAATAAATAATAATAATAAAAAAACCACTTCACCCTTCTGTCATCATGAGAAATAATGTGTGTAAAAAGAGTACAGTACATGTGAGTATTTGTAGCTAGTCCCTATTTCAGTTTTCCATTGATTGATTCCATTTTCCAAGATTCCATCTTGTATTGAGGTCTCGTATGGAGCAAAGGATGAGTAGTGTGTTAGGCATGGCACCTGTATTGTGCTGCGACTCAAAGGAATTGTGAACGTGGGCAGGGGGACTGACTGTCATGAGCTCCTGTTGCAAAACACGCGCGCGTGCTTAGGAGCCGTGGCGCACGCGTTCCTCTTTCTTTCTTTGTAGCGTGACAAGCTAATTTTCACAGGCACAATCCCGTTGGGGATTTATTTATCAGTTGTCACCGTTTTATTGTTTTGGGTTTCGTCATTTTCTAATGGAGTGTATAATTAAACAGCATTATGGTGTCTCGGAGATGACAAATGAAGATGAATTCTTTGTGTCTGGGGAACGCAGAACCGGCCTCTCTTCCCCCAGATAAAAGGTGGCTCTGGAACAGACCCAGAACAGTTTTGGATAAGGAACCGTATTTGCCCCCAGAGGTGCAGATCAATTCTAGAATTTGATTTTTTAGGCATGAACTAACTACCCCCCCATACACCCACACACCCACCCACCCACAGAGACACACACACACACACACACACACACACAGACACTGCACAAAAAAGCGTCATGCATGGAAATGATGGCCTAGTCTGACATTGTGATCTGAGGCACATCAACAGTACTTGGCAAATATCCTCTAAAGAGAATGTGCACAAATTGTTTCATTTGCAATTACCCCACCCCCTACACACACACGCACACAACATTTTGTGTGCCTCCTCTCTGCATATTCCATTAAGCGGCAAGCAAATTATTCCCATTTTTCTTTTTCTTTTTTTTTGGATGTCCTAATGGCATGTGCTGTTGCTGCACATGAATTGGTAAGAGACAATTAATACATCCCCATTTAAATACGATGGACATGGAATGCTACATGGTTAATTTGACAGCAATTAAATAATCAGGCGATCATTATTCAAGAGCACGCGGGAGCGTTTTTCGGTAGGTAAGCAAATAGACTTTTATAATCAGTATGCGTACAGTGTCCTAACATGCTGTCAAACAGACACCTCTCGGCTTACCTCGGCTCTATCGCTGGGCCCAGGAGCTCTGCCGCCCAAGCCTATTATTAGGGAGGGCTGAGGCAAGCGAGCTCTTGAATGGAATCTATAAAGAAGATTATAATAGATACTGTCTGCGTTGTTGAAGTGAAGCACTGTTCAGTGATTGAACTGATATACTATTGAAAACAAGCACCCTGCAAATGTGGAGGCGTATGATGTGAGAGACAGAGAGTGAGAGAGCAAGAGAGAGAGAGAGAGAGAGAGAGTGAGTAAGGATCTCCGCTGATCTGGGATCCCTCTGTGTGTGTGTGTGTGTGTGTGTGTGTGTGTGTGTGTGTGTGTGTGTGTGTGTGTGTGTGTGCTATAACTGAGAGTGTGGACAGTGTGTGTTCCTCTGCATGTGCATGTGTGTTGGTGGGGAAAGTCCTGTATGTGCTTATCAGTCCGTCTCGCTCTTTCTCTCTCGCCATTTCTCTCTGTCTCTCTCTCTCTGTGTGTGGGTGTATCAGAAATAAAATGGCACAAAAGGAGAAGGTCAGTTTTCTCTGGAGAGGCAGGTTGCATTTTAGAGCCCGACTCTCTGCCTGCTATTTAAATGCATGGGAGGGGGGATTACAGGTAACAATTATGAGAGAGAGTGCAAGGATTAGCCCAAGTGCTAGGCCAGCACCACAGCACACAAAAATACGCAGATAATATCCAGCAGTTGCTGTACACTGTAGGCAGCAGTTGCCATTATGCTGTAGGGGGCTGTATGGGTAATATAGGCCTTCTTCCCCATCTTTTCAAAACTGTTCAACCCCAAAATTTTGAAAATGTAGAATATGGTGCACCCCTTTTCCCCTTTAATGGATTTAAGCGCAGATGGTGAGTCTTAACGCTCTTCCTGTTTATTGTTATTTTTCTGTTGTGTCTGATTTATATTTAGGATGAGAAAACAATGTGCCCCCATGGTGCTGTGAAACAGAATGAAACCTCTTGTGCCTGTTTACGGATGGGATGTACACCTCATTAAAGGGATTATCCCGAGTGAATCAACCCATAGCCCTGTTGTCTCACATTGCTGAGAATTTGTGCAATGTAGACCAAATACCAAAACAGCAGCCAAACGCTAACTCAGATGAGAGCAATTAAGTATTCCGTATTCTTTTGCCCATGTCTGTTAACCTTAGCTGCCAGTTTGCAAATTCGGTTTATTTTGCTCCAAATGCTGTCGTTCTTATACCTATACCAATAACACTCGGCAGCCCCAAAGAGCAAGGCTATGGTCTGATTTACTCCAAACATCTACTGTACACAGTTGATGGCATCCATTTGTGTGAAGCAAGGGACAAGATGTATATAGAACAAAGTAACGAAAGATAGAAATTGTCAAGTCAGAGGACGGGTCATTGATTGCTGAGTTTGAAAGTTTATTTCACAAATATACACGTCCTCTTCCCAATCGCAAAGTTAAACAGTATCCTGAGAAATATAATCAAATGTATAGTCTTTACTGGAGTACATCCTTGAAAAAACAAAGCCATGCAGGCACAGGTTCAAAGCACGATTTACTTGGCGAAAATAAATATCAAGCACACAAAGACAGATACTAAGCCTGTGAATGCCCCTGTGGGTTTTGAAACCTTGAAGTTGCAGACTGTTTGTACAGCTTGAAGTTTCAGACAGATTTGTACTGGAAGAACACTGCCAGGGTGCCTTCCAGCCACAGTCAAGATGAGTGGTGTGCATTGCTTCAAAGTTTGTCTTCAGCTGCACAAAGAATATCACCAGCTAAAGCAAAGGGATAGTGTGATTGGAACAGTATACAGATTCTTGGGCATATGTAAGGACAAATACAGAGCATGACAGATGAAAATACAGATGAGAATGCACAAGCAGGCAAGAGGTTGAAAGCCATAGGACTGCTAGAACAACAAAAACAATTCAGAAATATGGCCAAGTTAAACAAGTTTCATACTGGGATGAAGTCACACTTTCAAAATGTCCTGAATCATCTTTTTAAACTGCAAAATGGCGCAGGGCCTTGGAGCCTTGGTTTACTGCTAAATGGACAGATACTCTAGGAAGGTCAGGTATTTCTAATAGGATGTCTATCAAACTTCTAAAGCATTTTAACTGACTCCAGTGGGGTTGAGGAAACTTAAAGAGTCAGCGTAGGGGACAGCTGTCAGGGGCTGTTCGCATACCAGGGGCAGCACACACACCAGCTGACTCTCAAGTCTAGCCCAGACATGACCCAAATCCACAGCTGAGACCAACTCATCTATTTTTGTTTGCCTTCCATAAAAAGCATCCTTGTTATATATTTATTTTATTTCTTTTTAAGAAACTTAAGCATTTTCACTGATGCTAGATGTTGATGAGAATGAGCAAATTGTCCAGCAGAATATGAACGGCGAAGAGACTGAGACTGAGACTGAGCCCTGGCAGCTACAGAACATTCTATTTTTTTCTATTTCTGCTTTCTGAATCATTTTATTCAAACGTGTAAGTCCTCTCAGCCAAGCATAATCCCTAAATTGTAAAGGTTATCTACTTATTGTCAAAACTGAGCCATTCGGCAAATGCCCCATATTATGTTTTTGAAGAAGACACCCTGAAATGCACTTAATCTCTTACTGAAACCAAGTAGAAACACTACTCTCTGATTATCATCAGGATTATGGAAGACTCGTTATGGTTGGCAGACATTATACATCTATAGCTGAGTCCTACAAAGGGAATGGTAACATGCATTCAAGATACACAGGATGTCCAGAACATTGTTTTTTTTCTTTATGTGAACTCTGATAAAAAAAAAGATGTCACAGAAAATATAAGATTTGCGGCCCATTTCACTAGTCAGCCAAATGAATTGCTTGGTGCTGTGCTGAAAATAAGTATCTTTAACTTGGTAGCTGTCCATGGTCCTGGATGCCAACAGTAGACATGACATACAATTGATGCTCTCTGCCACTCTTGATGGATTATGTGTAAAGCAGCCAATAGTCCTGTTGTTAGAGATCTTCTCATGTTATCTGTAGGAATAAGAACAAGAACATTTGGTACAGAAAATTTCGAAGGGCAAAACAACACCCAACACTAAGTGATAAGGAAAAGGAAATTACATTTCAGCTTAATTTTCCTGTGCTCCGTTTAGGTAGCGGTAGCTGCAGGTTCACAAGTTCAGTCTGTATTGTACCACATTTTCTTATACTTCTGCAACCTCAGGAACCAGGGTTATGGGTTTATTTACTATGGATGATCCCTCCAATGAACTGAAAGCCTCTAGTAGAACAGAGGTAGTCAGGAGGAGGTAAGCAACTTTGCAATGCTGAAGCAGAGTGACATAGTGGTCAGTTAAGAAGGGGTGTAATTCCCTATGAATAGTGAGTGATGGCTGTCAATCAACCCCCTGGCCTCCTCCCAAACTTTTATTTTATTTATTCCGTTTAATGCTCCTAATACCTCCTTGAGGCATATGGTCTCAATCAGGATATCTCAGGGTGGATTAAACACAGACAACGCCCACATTGTTTGTTCATAAATCCTTTTTTAAATATACCCACATGAGGCATAAGATACGATAATACAGGTAGCCCTGTAGATATTTGAGTTGTACCAAGCCTCAGTGCATTCAGTTGTATTTACATTAGCCAAACACTAAGAAGATTTAGCACTAATCTCTGCAACAAAATTCACCTTAACAAGTGTTAACCCAGGATACTGTACCCACTTTTAAAAGTGCAGTAAAATATTCCAGTTGTCCCTGACATCCTCCATCACAAACACTGACTGTTAAAGTACTATTTAAATACAGCTTAACACCATGACAGTGCTTTCAGTGATTTGCTCTTTTGTTTGAATGCTAATAGGCCCTGTCAGGTATTGATCTATTGTATAGATTGTTTTTTTCTTTTTCACTCCAAAAAAAAGGACAACAAACATGTCAGGCTTTTTTGTGGTTACGTCTAAGCGGCTGTGTTACAGTGGTATACAGTGACAAAGGCTTCCTATCACCACAGAAAACGAAATTGACACGTTAAGATAAGGCACAATAAGGTCGGCTCGCTTCTCACGTCAACACCCAGTATCAGTTTCCGGGAATAAGCGAACGCTGTATCTGTTCCATCTTCAATCGATATGGCCTTAACGTTATGAGGAGGAGGAGGAGGAGGAGGAGGGAGAAAAAAGTCACTGATGGATGGCACCCAACAGTGTTGTGTCCTGTGCTCTTCACAGCCGATTGTCAGCCAGTCACAAAGCTCAGCAGGCAGGTAGTCGGGCTGATAAATGACACCTGTCATGAGAAGCTGTCAAGAGGAAACATGCCTCTCCCATGGGGCAGACGATCTGTCAGCTCTGATGGTGATGAGCAAAACAAAAACAAGGGCGGCATTAGCAGTTATTCACCCCACACTGGAAGTACAATTAAGACAAAAAATTTGCATTAGGGAGTGAAAGTAAAAAGAGGTGTGTAAAGGTTCCTCAGAGGAGAGGAGTCGTGTATAGTGCCCGCTCATTCGCAAGCTGAAAAAAAAATCATTTTAGATTGTTTTGTTTGTTTGTTTTGTTTTGTTTTTCAACCCCTGACTTGTACTTTAAAGACATTCTGTGATTCGATTCCAAGTATGTATCTTCACCATTCACTTCTGGATGTTCTTTCTTATGAAATGAAGGCATTTTGATCACGCTATGTAAATTTATGTACCATACAGCATAAATAGATACATCCAGAAATTGGTCATAGGCATAAAAATAAATAGCATAAACATTATCCTCTCCTAAACATAGCCTCTTTTAACACTGTGTTATGAGCTTTGTTTTATCTGACACCAAAAGCGGTTGATATTCTGAAAATCACTGAAACATTGTGTGGACTTGGAAAAAAAGGTTTTGATGTCAGACAAACATTAACAAAAATAGCAATGAGGTGCTCTTAATGCCTCTGTCATGTCCCCTGTTTGAGAACAGTTGTAACTCTTTAATATTGAGTCAAGGGACGACAGGGCCTGGTGAGTTGTGTTTTCTAGACGTTTGGGCGCAGTCCATGGCTATGATTGACAGCTGTCACTCAGCCTCCCTCATTCCCACAATCTCTGTTGTACAAAAGCCCAAGACCACTCAGTAAGATACCTTTGACTGAACTGCCACAGGTTCAGGTTGTGTCTTCTATCTGATCCAGGCAGAGTAGGGTGACCAGATGCCCTCCATTTTCAGGGACAGTCCCCGTTTCTGAATACAAGAAAACCTACTTTATCCACAATTTTGAAGCTGAAGCATTATTTTAATGATATAGTCTAACAAAAAAAAATGTCCCCAATTCCAAAGACAAAAATAAGGGAAAAGTCCCTGACTTTCATCTCGGAGATATACATTAGTTGCCTTAAGGTACTGTAGAGAGGCTAATAAAATATTTTTCAGGTACCTGGCTTAAATAGGGTGCAGGTCCTCTTGTCCTTGCAGGCATACAGAACAGTACATCATCCAAATGGCCATGACCAGTACATAGCAATGCACACCTTTAAGAACATTTCTGCAGCCTTTACTTGAGGGAATTACCCACAGTTTGTCGTATTGTAGGAATTGTAGGAAAAAAAAATGTAAACAACAGTAGTAAATAGAAAACAATCGATAGTAATGTGATGCTCTATGCCACAATCCTCAGCTTATTTTTATGCCATTTTGAGCCCCTGTGGCTCCCCACTCTCAATCTCTTACCAGGTGACATCAATTAAGTCTGCTAGGATCCGGTGTTCAGGCCTCTAGAGAGACTTTGGGATTGAACTTCACATTTCGATCTAGACAGAGCAAGAAAATGTCACCACTAAACAGCAATTATCTCCACAATTAAACCACTGCATCACAAAGCTAGCAGATAGGCTAGGAAGCTGAGGAAGAGTGTGGTCCTCAGAGGCACTAAACAGAATGATATACTGTACACGGTCCTGTTAATAGCGTCTCCTCTGCGACAGAAGCATTTCAACCCCATTGACCTTTCAAACAAAGACAAAAGTCACAGGGTGGAATTGTGATCACACCATACACACCACAGGGGTAGGGCAAGCCAGGGTTGTCTGCAGGCCTCGTGCATTAGGAAATGGATGATGGTCCTGGAAAGTACATTACCTAGATGGACTTTTATTGACTGCCGATCTTTGATTCTGTTCCCTGGAGGGTCACTGACTAACAGACTGATTTACTGATCCTGAATCAGATGCCAGTTTATTTTGTGTGTAAGTTGTTTCTGTGGTTTTGAGACAGTAAATCAGTGTCTGTAATTATTACAGTTAAAAACAATAACGCTGTCTCACAGAAGTTAGATACTTAGTATTTCATACTACTGGCTGGTTGTAAAGCAGTGTCAGGAGCTGTATCAGGCAAGAGAGGTGGAAGTGCTCAACTGTAAAGAAACATTTAAGACTTGTGTAAAATATAAAGGATAACTGGCTAATAGGAAAAATAAATGCTCTCTCCAGTTATATCACTTGCTATATTTATGTCACCGACTGATGCCAATTGGCAAGTTGTTAATGTCATATTTTACAGTACCTGTGTTTTGTTTTGGCCACATCTGTTCCTAGCCTCCCCAAGATGCTGAGGACAGCTTAGGCCAAAACGTGTCCATCTGTGACATGCTTTCAGTCAAATAAATGAAAAGTTCTGATTCAAGTCCAATATACAGTATGATAATATATAACCAATTAGCTTGTTTTGACTTGATTTGTTTATACTTGATAATAATATTGAAATTGCATTATTACTCGGAAATTATTAGAAAAACAACTTAATTTTTGTATGTTCTGAAGATGGACTTGGGGCTTTGCATCTGAGCTCTTCAAATATTGCATGAGGTATAACTTGAGTGTGTTTTTATTTTTCCTTTGAGAAGCTGTGCCTACTCTTTGCTGGTGTGTGGTCTAGCAGTGAGCAGTCTACTTGCAGGCACTTCTGTGACGGACATGCTCGATACAGCAGTAAACACTGGACACTATTATGAATGACTCACAATTAGGTGGTGGCGAGCTTTGCTCCCATTACCCAGGCCTGTGTTTGAAATGGCTCCCTGCAACCCACCGCTGTGCTGAGGGGGCTATTTTTAAATGCCTAGGTGACTTGGTGTCCTAGGCAACCACACGTAGCCAAGGAAATGCTGCCGGCGCAGCAGTGGGCCCCACGCTGCCTAACCAACCCCAAAGCCCCCCACCCCCACCCCCAACACACACACACACACACACACACACGGTGTGTTCAGGGGTGCTGCTGACAGAGGGGGCCTGTGCCAGTTCATCCGGGAGATGTTCGTCTGGCGATAGGACAAGACACGCAAACAAAAATTTATCTCTGGAATTTATCTCCACTTCCTCCAGTGGAACTCCTGTCAGCACAGATCACAGAGGCTCCCCTAACCCCAGACACCGCGACGTGCAGCCGTCACCGCCACAGCCCTTTACATTTCACACACTTTCCACAAGGCAGGCATACAGCAAGGCAAAGCTTTGCAGAAACAAGAATAGCGGGGAGCAGATGAGTTGAAGACACATGTCTTGGCCTGGTGTGTCTTTGTTATTGCAGCTGTTCACCAAGCAGAGGGATTCATACATTTTTTTTTTATTAGTTTTTAATACTAATTTGATTCAGCAATTGCAGAATGAGACTGGATGATTATGATGACTACTCTACCCTCATAGGAGGAGAATGCGGACATTACGAACTACCTCATGAACATCACAGAACTCCTGGGAGTGATTTGTATGACTAAATTGCATGAGATGATCAGTAGCATCATTAACAATCAGGAAACACAAAAGTAGATTAACTAGTGACGTATTCCTGAGGACCTGAAGGTACAGTAATACAATATCCTACATTTCTTTTTTTTTCAGGCCATTAGTTTGACTGACTTTGCAACAGTTTCCTCATTTTTTGTTGATGTGAGTTATATGGCAATGAGGGCATAAAAGTGAGAGCCAAATAATGAGTTTCTCCCTAATGCCTCAACAGGAGAGATGAAAGTTGGGAGACTGACTGCTCATACTGGAGCACAACACTTAGCGTCAGCATGTAGCATTGTGTGAAGTTTTTTTTTTTTGTTATTGTTTTTTTAAAGTAGGTAGACGGAAGTCCTATGCCGTTAATTTCACAAGCTAGTAACTTCTTGTGTGGGTTCAACCTCTTGTGCGGGCCGACATGGACCTGCTGTGAAAAGTGAAAGGGAAAAAAAGAAAGAAGAAAAGAAAGAAAGAAAGAAAGAAAGAAAGAAAGAAAGAAAGAAAGAAAGAAAGGCACACTTGAGAGATCCAGGGAGATTGATTTCTGTTCCACTGTCCTGTTGTGTGTTTCCTGTGGGATCTGAAGAGAACAGCCCCCACAGTACCACTGTGTGCCCCCCCCCCCCCCCCCTCAGTGCTAATCATGCCTACCTACAGTACAGTGGGAAGGTGGGGGTCTTCAGAGGAGGAGTGCTGTGGGCTGGGGAACAATGACTGAATGGTCCAGGGACTCCATGAAAGGCTTATTAGATTGCTACACCAGTGGAGGAAGGAAAGATGAAGAGGATAGTCATTTAAGGATAAGGTGTGTTTTTTGTTTTTCCTCAAGTAGTCTGTAAAGCCAGAAGCTGTAGAGATATAAGTCAACTTTGTTGTCATGTTGTCGCATGGTTTTAATATTTACAGAAATATAACCATGACTTGTGTGGTCGGAGTGGCTAACTTTAAATGAACTCTTGGCATTTATCTTAAAGGGGCTGCATGTTAAAAAAAAGAATAGTTTAGGAAATGCAAATGTTAACTAGAAATACTGCACCAAATGTGAAAAAATGACTAGACTACATTTAGCCTAGTTTGACAACAACTTGCCTATTGTATCTAAATTGTCTGTGGCCACCATATTCTTACGGTTCTTGCTTACCCATAATCTCCCTCATTGCTTGATGACAACAGAAAAACAGTCACAATAAGCACTGGTGTAAGCACATACAACGCCACCAGTGCCATCAACAACAATATGAATAATTACAATGCCATTCACAGTCGTAATAATAATCATCCTCGTTGTATCATCATCAGAGAAAGTCAACAAACATGCGCTGTTGTTTCCGTAAGAGAAAAAAGGGAAGTTATGACTATCAAATGATAATAATTGAAACAATAATCATTTGCAAACCATGTCTTTTGGTCTATTTTTCTCACCCAAGAGTTGACATCCTCCCAGAAGTATTATGCGTAGTATGTTTGGCTGAGGTTTTTCTCATTCATCACAAGCTGTCACGTAGCACTTAGTGTTTTGTTTCACAGACCTACAAAAGTGTGCAAGAACAGCAGGCGACTAAAAATATCAATAGGAATCCTGAGCAATGTACCGTATGATAAGGCCTACTTCAATTTTGTTGTGCAAAAGTAGGTTCCTCTTTAACACATTTGCCTTACATAATGTCTGCCATAATGAACTGGTTGTTTACTGCAGTTTTGCACAAGGCATCACAGTTTTATTGGCCATTTATATCACTGCCATTTCAATCAAAATTGATCAATAAAACTGTCTCCACTCCTGTTACAAGACACAGTCTAACATTACCCCTGTTGCTGAGCGATTTTTATGGTCTTAAATGTGTCCCTGGTGAACTCCAATTCATAGAAGTTTTCATATCAGTTACCCATGATGGTATATTAAACATCCATGATGCTTAAGCCTACACCATAGGTTTTAGTGTACAGCTCATGAAGATCAATACTGAACATTGATAGTTCATCATATCAGCTGCTAATACATCCAGTTCATAGAGGGTCTTTATGTTAGGCCTTTGCTCTCAGCACATACATGTAGTCAGTCTCAGAAGCATCAGTTGCTGATTTTGAATGTTTGTGAGTGAATGTTGAGTTATTATGAGTATAGAGTTAGAGTGAATAGCTTATGAAATAAATTTTCTGGCCATAATTTCACACCTTCTGCCCGACCTTACAGGGTGTGACTGACCTACTATGGCTGTAAATGCAGACACTGAATTCCTCACATCAACAGGTCCTGGGCCGCTTCAGTTGACTTTATATTAAATAGGCCTATGTATATAATTTTTGAGCTTTATTGGGTGCAAAGCACTATCATTTTGTTTCAACAGACTGGGTTTTTCAAACATTCACTTTCCTTGATAGCACTCTGCTATACACTACATGCAACAATAAGCTTTTAAATGACAACCAGCTCAGTTCTACGACTTGATACTTTCATGTATTTAATACACAGGCTAATGAAACCCAATGCTAATGAAACCTAATGAAAGTATCCATTAGCAGTTTTCATTTCCAGTCATAGAAGCCAGGGCTTCCTTCTCTCCAGTACTTCCTTTCAGTAATTAACATGCTGATAAAGACAGCATGCTGGTTAAGCCCTCCATTAGACTCCTACAGTATCTCACCATTGGGTGGAACTTCGTTTTGTAGAAGTCTGTCTGCATCAAGACCTCATCGAGCAACATAAATAGGGATTTTTGTAAGAAATGCTTACTTGACGCGCACATACTGCATCATGGCGCAGTGGAATTTCAATACGGGTTTCATGGCAAGTGTGTAGTTTAAAATGTATTTGACTCATATCTCTTTGTTTTCACATCATAGACATTGTCATCCTCCCTGTCAACCCTCACTTACTGTATGTGCCTGGGTGTGTTTCATTTATTTATCAATTTATTCATGTGACCCCTGCGATGACTCTTGACCCAGCAGATTGCATTTTCACAGGGATTTCCATTGTAATCATACCTCCTATAGACAGTCTTTTTGTGCACAAGGTCTTTGATCTATAGACAGGTTTCCATCCAAATTGTAAATGCGCATTTAAGTTACCGTAGGCGAATAAGAAATCCTTGATGCAAACACCTGCAAAATTAGCCTGCAAGCCAAACTATGCACATGAATTGTATAGTCTGAAATCGGACCTTTCACAGCGCTGAAGTTGTCGTTCAAACTGTCTCTGCACGTAAAAGGCCAGCGCTACTGATCAATGAGAGCTATCAAGCAGCCGTTTCATCCAACAGACAGCCCTTTCGTCATGGTGCTAAGTCCGCCCCAATGACTCGCTACACAGATAGAGCGTTCTGATTGGTCAGTCCTACGTCGAGACAGGCCAGGATTTGCCTTTACCATGCAAGACTAGACCAAGTAGCTAGCCAAGAATATATTCTGCCGCTAGGTGGTCTAGATTTCTAGGCTACTGCAAAATTGCATCAGTCCATTAATGCGAATATAAATTCTATTCGCTTTAGGGAGGTTTAACTTTTGATGTGAATAAGGTAAACGTGAATAAAGTTGATGGAAACAGCTGAATTTGCATATATTCGCATTAACCACATTTATGTCCATACAGTAGATGTTAATTCCACGGCTGGTCGGAACACGTAGGCTACAGTTGATGGAAACACATGCGGAGTCGTATAGTCGCGAGCTGAATTAATTCTATGCGAATATGAAAAGCGAATAACGTTGGATGGAAACCCAGTGAATGATTCAGGAGAGAGGCGACTGCAGACATTTTTGGAAATAAATGCAGTACTAACACAAAGCCATAACACAATTACAACAACATGCCAACAAATAGCATTGCTGCAGATTTTTCCTTAGCCGACTAAACTAGTGCCAGACAGACCTGTAAATTGTTTACCCCAATCTGTGTCACTGCATTAATTAACACCTTCACTTCATCAAATAAGGTGTTAATTATTTGCTCAGAGGACAAGACCTAATTGATTCCATTGGTTGAGAATGCTCATCTCACACATGGCTTGCTTTGTTCACATTGCATTCAAACTCCTCGGTAACAGTTTTTTTTTTTTTTTTCAAACAGGTCAGCTCTGTGGTGCGTAATGTACTTAGTACACCTGGCAAATTTGCACAACATCCCAGAATAAGATTGCACCTGTTGGTCGCAATTATTTCTGCCCCTTTCTGATATGGCCATGAGCACAGAGACAATTTGCTTTCCTATTTGGGCCGCTGTGTATATTTATGTCTTAAATGAGCCCCCCACGAACACAAAGAGAATTTCAGTCTCTGACTGACAATAAAGTACATCATCATCATCATCATCATCATCATCATCATGTTTCCCTTGTGCAGATTTTGGCCAGTTGTGAGGAAGAGCACCGTGGGTAGGAAACTGTTTTAGGGTTTTGTGTAATCCTAAGGACTGGCTGACTGCAGGGTTTTAGGCTGTCGGAGTGGCAGGCTAAGTTGCTTGCGGACAGGGCCATTATGCCATCTGTGCCAACCCTGGGGGCATAGACCTTACCAAGGCCTCTGGTCTGGTCTGCTCTGCCCACTCATTCACTCACTTGTCCTAGTCGAGTAACAGGTACCCCAAGGAGCCCATTACTGCAGTGATTGGCTAGTCATTTCAAATATGCCTGATCGTTTCCATTCCTTAGTAGATTGCCTGGCCAAGTAATTAGTATGTCAATTAGATTAGCCAATTTCCACTAGGCAACTATGTAGACCTTGTGTGGAATTTTTGAGATATTTTGATGACTGAGAGAATTTCTCCTTCATTGACTATGCTTAGCCAGCCAATTCCACACACCATTTACAGGGGCATTTATAGCTAGCCATTTTGATCATCCAAATTGAAGGAGTGTGAGTCCGTTTTCAGGCTTTAACAAGGGGTACATTTGGTTAAATTATACCCAGAACAGATTTCAAATCAGTGATCAGAAAAGAGTCTGAGGCACTTGTTAAACATTCATGGGTTCTGGTAAATGACATTACATTTGGAGAGGCACTTACACAAGCAGTTTTTCACACAAGTCTCAGCTTTGGGAGTGTGATCTAGTCTTAATAGGCCTCATTCACCAATCATTCTTAGACTTTTTAAGAACAAATTCAAGAAAACTCCTAAGAAAGTAAGAAAGTGACTTGGCTACCAAGTCCTCATACCTTATCCTTAATAAAGTCAAATAACACATTTTTAGCATAGTGAGGCAAGGTGTTCCAAATTTGGACTGACCTAAATATTGCCTAGATTTACTGTATTGTGTATGTTTATTAGAGTTATAGGTTTTGTTTTACTGACTTATTTACTTATTTTTAAAAGAGGATATATCCGATAGACTCAAAAATGCAACATTTTGAAAGGTTGCCTACAAGAGAAGTGAAGACAAAGGAGGAGGCTGTGAGGAAGTGGATTATTTAGGCAGTCAGACTTGCTAGGGAAGAGAGTTAGCGATGTCTCCAGACATTAAGGAACGAGGGAGGGAGTGTGGTAGTGGGGGGCTGAATGGGATGATGAGATGTGTTTGCTACACCAGCAGAACGCCCACACACACACACACAAACACACACACATCGCAGTGAGTGTGAGGAGAGCAGGGGACAGCAAACAGACCTCTCAGTGTCTCGAGGCAAGGCTAATGTGAAGTGGAGGTCTGGTACACACGCACACACACACACACACACACACACACATAATGTACATTAAAGCATGGTAACTCACATAGACCATCTGGATGTCATAGTAGGTTGAGATGCATTCCTAATCCTCGTAATACTGCTCCAACTGCAAAAATCAAGTTTTTTTTTTTTTTTTTTTAACCAAGGAAACTCGTAAATGATCAATATTATATCAATAAGTAGCCTAATCTACATGACGAAAATTGTGTATTTGTATTTCACTGTATGCTTGGCCATGGACTAGAGTACATCTTAATGGTCCTGCAATCAATCTTTTGTCCTAAGTGCCTCTTATGGTTGGTTAGTCAGTCATATTCTATGATGACGACATCCACACACCTACGTCAAACTTATTTTTAACCCACAGCCTTTTTAACCCCTTGAACATGAAGAAAAGAGACCTCCAGGAACCAGCCACCACTGATATATTAGCAGAGAAGGAAATCGGTGCTGGGGTGGTGTGGGGTTGAGGCACTGATGGAACTTAAATCTCCATAATAGAACCAGTCAAGCTCTCCAGTAATCTCTTTAATGGGAGCAGAAGACCATCTGCCTGGCTCTGCACATACTGTAAGGAACATATGCATAAGAACCCAAGACAGACAGCTGTAAAGGTGTTCAGACAGAAAGGGAAGCGACTGATGAACTGTTTCATTTCATCTGAGGCCAGGGACGATATTGTTTCATGTTGAAAGCCAGTATACTGTACTAGACCATGTAATGTGCAGCTCTTGATTTAGGTTAGAGGAAATAATAAAAAAAAAAAACATTTATTTAATTTTAGATTTGAATTTAGAAAATGCCCTTGCATTTCTTTGATGGCTGTACTGAAACAAAGCTTCACACATCCTAAAGGCTTTACAGAACACAATAAATGCCTTGTAGTCCCACATTTGAGCATCACGGTGCTCGACACCATACAGTATACAATCAAAGTGGAAAATAAATCACTTAAAACAAATACTTAAAATAATCAGAGTAATACATGTACTGTAAGTGTTCCTAGCATAGACGGGTGAACAAATGTTGATGCACTAATGTCTTAATTTTTTTTTTTTTTTTTTGTATTTGGAGCTGCAAAGAATACAATACAGTTCCTTGAACTTCTCTCAGTTTTGCTTGAGGATTCCACCAACTACCACCGGTGAAACATTTTAGATACAGAAATCAACCTCTTATTAGCAAGTATGGATAAGTACTGTCGATGCTATGGTAAGTTAGAGGATGAGGATACTATTCAGCTGTACAACACTCTTACCCTTTTACCATTAGCCACTGCATTCATGAATAAGTAATGTAGTACAGTAAGTACTCAAAATGAAGTAGGCTATTTCATGTTAGTAACCGGAATATGTAAAGTCTTGAGTAAAAAGATGGCGTGATCCAAAACATGTTACATTTTTCTTGAAATATGCACATCAGGATTTTTTCTCTAAAAGCGCTTGCTTGCTGAAGCACAGAACAATGAAACCTTAGTATCAGAATCAGGCCCAGCCATCTTCTTCTGTGCTTCTAAGGCATTTGACGTTGGATGGGCTCACATGTTTGATTTCTCATCATGTACTCTGAAAATAGCCAATAAATTCCCTCATCCAATCAGCCCCTCTTTCTAAAAGTCCTCATTATAACAAAAAATGCCTTTTTCAAAGTGCATCAGCGATTTCCTCCGTTTGGGGAAAATAGCAACAATTGTGTTAAAAGGAAGCCTCAGTGCCTGAATGGGCGTCAGTTTAGCAGATGCAGCTTTAAAGCACGATCACCATTTTCACCTTTAAGGAAGCGCTCAACATTTTGCAATTCGTTAGAAAAACACTGCAGCCCTTGTTCTCCTTGTGTACACAACCAAGTAGTTTGGTGTTGGCATTGTGTCAATGTACATGTTCGTTGTTTAACTCGAGCCTTAGATATTGTTAGATGATATATAAACCACGGAAGTAGGCTACATCTGAGTCCAGAGAAGAGAATGTATTCTCATTACTTTGAGTGTACATCTGCAGATGAAACAAATCTTTCAAGTCCTAAGTCAGACTTTGCTGTGCATTTTCTGGATAGATGGACTGGATTGGATGGAAGCTCAAAGAAATAATTTAGCTTTCATTTTTTTTCCTGTTTTCCTAGAAAATAAACAGCTCAGATACTTTGCCTCTCCTGTGTTAAGCTTCCTTAATACAGCTTCACTGATGACTTTGAAAAAAGTTCTAAAATCATCACACTTGATATATTTATGCTCTGGCTTTGCTGTCTGACTGTTAGAGTGCTTCCACCTCGTCCATTATTTCCCTATAAAGGGACACCTCGGCGGACGTTATTCCTTACATCAACATCAGCATTTCCAAGTCATATTCAAGAGTTCCAGATAAAAATAATTTGATGACAATTAACTAATTCATTACTTAATCCAATTAATCCAAATAAAAAGCAAGAAATACCAGCTTTCTATTCCAACCTCAGGCTTAAAAAAGACTTGGTACCCCTTTCTGTCTTTTCTCATGAAGCACTAAGCTTACATCATTTTTTTTTTTCATAGCAGTTGATGACTGTGCAAAATCTCACGTTCCTGAACCCAAAATGTGGCAAATGAGAGATTCGTTGACAGCTAGGTGCCAGTGAAGATCTGAGTGTGGCTGCCTGTGCTACACCACTCTATTGATCTGTGAGAGGGGGGACATTTTATCACTATCTCTGCCTCTGAGCCTTCTGGGAGACAAATTGGCCCTGGCATGGCATTGGGCATTTTTCCCAACAAATCAAAGTCACTGCAATTTATCACAGACTCCCAAGACCAAAAGGCCCCCTCCCAATACACACACATACACTGTACATAGGGGCGTGCGCACACACACACACACACACACACACACACACACACACACACACACACACACACACACACACACACACACA
>JASCQY010000002.1:17363175-17370675 GCA_030264315.1 Sardinella tawilis
AAACATAATGAGGTGACCCTGACCTTCGTTCAGTGGAGCGCCGCATCATCACAGCGAGTCAGCAAGGTGAAAATGGGGTGAATATGTTCCCGCGAAAGCCGCCAGTCACAAGCTGAGAGACAGAAAGGGAGAGAGAGAGAGAGAGAGAGAGAGAGAGAAAATCTGCAAGTGAAGGAAGATAATACATCTATTTCTGTCTAAAGGGAGGAAGACAGAGGCCCTGGAGTGCACAAAGCCTCTCCCTATGGCTGAGATTGATAGAGAAGAGTGAAATATGCATATTAAAAAAAATGAAATATGCATATTTTTCTTTTTTTTTCAAAAGAAGAATGGATTTGTCATCTCTCCTCTCTCCTCATTACTTAAATGTCACGCGTTTCATAAACCACAGGCTCCGGCGGAGGTATCCGCAGGCAGGAAATGACACGCCAGCTTCCTCAGAGGGAGAAATGTGTCAGGGGGAAAGAAAGAGGTCACGGCCAGCCTTGTCTGCACTCGCTTGGAAATCACTGTTTGCTCTGGGCAAATGCAGATGTCACAGACACGGAAGCCAATGGGCTTCTCTGGCTTTCTCTGTATTCTTTTTTCTTATTTTCATTTTTTTTTTTCCTGGGCAAGCCTCTTGTGGCATTAGATTCCTCGCACTCTCTACTCTCTGACCAGTGACATTTTTCCTCTAGTAGTTGGAGTTTACTCCTTGACCAGTGGTGTTTTTGATCTAGTAGTTGGAGTTTTGTCACTCTCTGTCTAAATTCTAGTTCACTTTCTTTCAAAGACATTCTTGACGGAGACAGGCGAGGGTGTTTTTTTTTTTTTTTTTTTGTCAGATGGGTCTCTCTCTCCATGAGAAAATCTTGTGAGAAGGACTGGTAGCACACATAATTGGGTGAGAGCCTTTCATGCTAACATCATATCATCCTTGGATATGCTGCAAATATGTAAAACAGCGTTTGCATGATATCCAAGATGACAAAATATTCCAACAAAGTTAACACCGCTCTTACAAGAGACCTGACTGAATGATACACAGATAAATCCTGACAGTTTTATAGCACAGAGATTCAGAGTACAAGGGTATAAGTAAGGCAAAAGTTGACAAATAAAACTCAGACACACCGACACACACACACACACACACACACACACGGTAACACACACACACACACGGTAACACACAGAGTTTCAAAGGCAGCAGACTTAAAATGCAGCCATGTGTTGCTTCACCAGAGCAGCCCTGTTCTCCCTGCTGTCCCCTCTCTCCATCTCTCCCCAAACTCACTACCCCCCACCCACACCCACATCCCCACCCACATCCCCACCCTCGCCCCCCATTTTTTTGCGGCTGAGAAAAACACTAATGAGGACAGCGTTAGGTGTCATGAGTGACACCCCCACCCTCAGATAGTGTGCTGCTCCAACTCTCACACTGCGGCTGGTGATACCACCGCCACCGCTGCCATCGTGAGTGTGTGTAACAAGACGCACACCCCCCCACACACACACACACACACACACACACACCAAAAAAAAGCATCTCACATCCAAACAACAACAGCATCTCTCATACACGGTTGCCATGGAGACGAGGAGCGTACCTCTCGCTTCCGCAGCAGAGGAGAGAAACAACACCTGTAAACAGGAGCATTTCTCGACAGTGACGACGACTGCAGCTGGCAGAGTAGCATGACCGATGACAAAGTCTGTGCTCGATTCTTTTTTTCTTTACAAAATCTATTTTTTTTTCTCCAAATTGAAAGGGTACTTAAAAGCATGTATTGTGCAATAAAAGAAACACAGAAAGTGCAACTATGAAAAGAATCCAATAGCACCTATTTTACAGAGAAAAGACACGTGACAGCTTCCGACAGTTTTTGCTACATGACCCCATAAGATTTCTTTTGTTAGACATGGACCAAATGTTTGTCTACAGCACAGCTTTATTACTGGGGATTACCAATAGGAAATGGTGTCCAATGCAAGTTTCATTTCTAAAGGTCAGGCCATGGTGTGTAATAGATGGAAGACTGGTTGCTTCAGAGTTGATCCATCATTCTGTGTCTCATTACATTTCCTTACCACATACACACACAAACACACACACACATAAAATGTGCGTGCACATAACACACTCAGATACAGACTCACATTCACACCTATAGAAAACTCACGCACAAACACAAACACACACACACACATACACACACAGAGAGAGCTTATTCACAAGCTTCCCAGCAAGTCCCTCCTAAGCTTCCTACCCAACTTCTTAATTACTACTGACGTAGCCCATTTAATCCCATTCTAATTAATAAAAGGCTTAGTAGCTGCGGATCTGTCGTAGAGAGAGAGAGGCAATGGAAATCTATCCCTGACAGCAAACTTGGAGTAGTGCTAACACAGTGAGGAGGAAGAGGAGGGGGGAAGGGATAAGTCATTATATATTAGACAGTGGGTTTAAGAAGGGTTGAATTCATTTTTGCTAAAGGCATGAAGCACAGCCAGGTGTTGAAGTGTTGAAGAAGCACACAGCCTATATTTTTGTTTCTGCTGTCTGTTGTTTAAAAATTTGACACCGCTTTTTTGAATAGGTTTTTGTTGCCTTGGTGTTGCCCCCCCCCCCCCCCCCCAAAAAACACCGTAACTAAACCAGTGTAGTGCAAAACAAAATTCGAGAGCAAGTTCCTCTTCTTCTGCACTTTTTAATTTTTTTTTTTGCCCTTCTCATACTAGTCGTCTGTTTGACAAGAACATAGAGACATAGGGATATTCCGCTCGGTGAAAGTAAGGAGAGAGGAGTGGAAGGTGGCTCCCTCCCTCCTTCACTCCTTCCCTCCCTCTCTCTCCCTCCCTCTCTCTCAACCCCAACCCCATCTAACTGACTGAGTGACTGACTGTAGATGGCTCTCAGGGGAGGCTTCTTTGATGTCCCATTTTTCAGACGCCCCCTTCATCCTTCTCCTTGCCAGCCAGGCGTTAGCTTCCTCTTAGGGCCTCGCCTCGCCTCGCCTTGGACAACAAAGCCTCCTGAGTCTGGGCTGGAGTTCAGCGCTGCCTGTCTTCTCAGTGGAGGACTGAAAGTCCAACAGACAGAACTTTTTGAATAGATGAGTCTGTGCGGTCAGGTTAATGGCTCTGCCTTATAAATTGAAACATGATTTTCTTTATTTTCTGTTATTAATGAAACAGCAGGAACATGGCAGAAATCCCGCACACTGACCATTTTGCAAGATACTTATTTATTTACAACGTTTTGGTCTTTCATCTGGTAAATTTTCTAATTAATGGAACAGCAAAAAGACAACGCTAATGGATATATTTGGTCAGATTTTTGCAAGTTTAAAAATTACCCTGACCGATTGACCTTCCGTGTAGTTACTACATCATATCGACTTCATCATATTGCCATGTTATGACGGGCCTTCCTTGAAGAAAACAAGCCAAGACATTGAAAGACATTTTGATATGTCAATTATTGTGACGTGAATTTGATTATGAGACACTTTCTGACCTCTTTTGCTCTGGTTAGATGTGTCCCACAGCAGGATCCGTAGCCCATGGTGACTTACAAGAAAGGCACAGATAATGGCCGAGAATCTGCCGCAATGAAGCATTTAGCGACACCATCTTGCGATTCCTGACGAATACTAATTGACGTCTAGCAGCATGTAGGGGACACAGCATGGGCCTCTCTCTATATAATTTGCATTGCGTGAAGGCTGTGTCAGTTCAACCTCAGAGCAAAAAAAAAACGTCGACAACTCAACGAAGAGAAATGAAATCAGTTTATCCGTAATGAAATTGCATCGTCGCTGCTTGCCCGCGTAGTCACCGTGGCCCAAAAAGCCAGTTTAAACTCGCCCTAATGCAATTTTCTCGTAACCTAGTTACCCTTGAGAAAAGTCATTTTTGGAGAGGAACACAGTAAGAAAGGGGGGGGGGAGGAAGAGCAATGGCATGTTTTTTCCCAGCTAGGGCATGAATACTTTAGAGCCATTTCAGCAATCATGCCACACTCCCCCGAGGACAGACAATGGAAGCTTTAAGGCTGACACGTACACTTATGACTTTTTGTGTCGTGCTGAGAACAGTCAACATGATTCAGCCACAATGCAGTGCAACACATTTATCTTTGAATGTGGTAATAATGGCACACACCTGATACATAGAGTAGGTAAAGTCCATAGCTTTAAGGAATGAGCCTCATAGCCTAATTTCATGAAGAAGAAGAAGAAGAAGATCTCCTGAGTGTCTGTGTGTACTTTGCCTTCGCTGGGGCCTGAAATGTGCCAACACACTAAAGCCCACACACAATGATGTGGGATATTAAAAATATATTTCTATTTTTCTAAGGACAGCAGGCTGACATAGGGATTCAGTCTGACATTGACATTGTTTTATCTGTCAAGAAAACAAAAGCTCCCCTGAACACACCACTTCAGCAGTGTTACACGAGACTTAAGAGCACAGTACTGCAAAGCCACACTTTGTTGTAGAGATTTACTCATCATGTGCGTACTACCCTGTCTATTTTCATGAGCGTATTAGCTTATTGCCCGTTTATTCTTATGCAAGCGGCTAACCGTAAGTGCTGATTGAAACGTCAGGTTCACAATTACACCGTTTACTGTGTTCAACATTCTTTTGATTGGAACTGTTTTGTTCCATTCAAGAGAAATTACATTTTCAGGGCTTAGAAAGAGAGAGAGACCCGGAGTGAGTATGACGTCAGAAGTCAAGAGCTGTCCTTGGATCACAGCGTGACTCCCCACTACACTTAGCAGCCTGTGTGTGTGTGTGTGTGTGTGTGTGTCTGTGCTTATATGTGTGTGTGTGTGTGTGTGTGTGTGTGTGTATGTGTGTGGTGTGGGGGGCTGAAAGGTGGCCTGTCTGTCACCACCAAGTTGGTTTACCTTGGATTGTGTCCAGCTCATCATCAAAAGTGACTGGCAAGGTGGAAGCACATAAGCCCAGGCAAGGTGAACAGGATTCCTACTGTGTCTCCTCCACACTGACAATAAGGGGCTGCAAAGGACTGTGCCCTCCCCTCCCTTACACAACCAGAGTTCTGACCATTCAAAAAGGCTACTCTGTTTTTTTTTTTTTTTTTTTTTTTTAAGTTTATTTCTTTTACTTTTGTGCTTTGTGGACACTCAATTTTGAGGAAATCTCCATTTTGAATTTTGACAAACTCGGACACACCCGGCAAAAGTTTAAATATTTATTGCCAGCTTGTAAGTGAGGCCTCAGCTCTCAGACAGAGGGTTGCCCTGAATAAAAAAAAACACACACACACGCACACACACTAAAAAAACAGCTTTTATACTATTCAGTGAGCAGACAACTCTCTTTTTTAGTGTAAAGTTACTGTTGGGTGGTGCGGGCAGTTGGTACAAGACAGCACTTGGGCATCAGAGTTACTCAAGGACGTGTGTTACGCAGCTTGTCCTGGAAATTTCTAACATAAGTTTCAAATCCTGTTAGAACAAGGACAGGAAAACATTCATCAATGTCTTCAAGTTTCATCTATCAAGTTTTGTGTTAGAAATCTGTATTACAATCTTACTTGAACCTCTGTCTGTTAGTGTACATTATTGTGTACTGTACACAAAATTGAATTACTCCCCGGACAGGCCATGTGTAAATCACTTTTTTATGGCTGTTTTCCTTTATCTTGTCCACTGCACTTGCTTCAGTTTCACGATGAAATTCAAGGTTACCATGCTCATGCCCGTGGCCACAGTTTGTCGCAGGTTGCGCTATGTTGTTTATCTATACCATCTCCACTGACAGCTATATTTTATTATTCCTGCAGATGCCCCCTTGATAGATAGATAGAGTACTTTATTGATCCCCGAAGGGAAATTGTGGAGTTCCCTGGCTAGCTCCATTTGCAGTATCAGACCAAATGGACTCGTCTCCTGCCCTAGAGCTGACATTGAAAAAGAGAGGAACACATAAATTAGCCCGGAAGAAGCCAAAAGCCTAATTTACTCAGAAACATCTTATTTATGTAATGTGGTTCATCCCCTCTAAAGGCAACATCTGCTCCTCTCTGAAGCCCCTGGCAGACATCCAGTGAGAGCACCTCCGCTCCACCCCCCCTCGGCTCGCTGAGAGATACTTAGCTCATAAATCTCTCCAGTAGACTCTGACAGATTTTATAGATGTCACACTTTATGTTTACACTTTAGCCGTAATCAGCAACTATCGGCTCGTAACTCCGGGTATGTGTGTGCATCAAATAAAGGTCATTACGGGACTGTCTGTCATCCATTAGATTAGTGTAAAAAGAGCAGCTTTTGTCTTAAGGCTTCAGAGTAGATCCAGAAGAAGATGGGATCACTTAAAAGGACGGTAAATCTGCCAGGAAATCATGTCACTTAAAGGTAGCAGACAATGGATGGTGGCTCTTAAGTTTGCTGAAGAACATCACAGAGAAATGCTGTTACAGGAGAAACTAAACTCCAGTTTTCTTATACAGGAAAGTCAGTTCATTTCTATGAATATGCTGTATTATTACAATGCTATTAAACATTATAGCCCATTAATAGCAAGACAGATAAATAAATACAAACTTAACCACAGATTTCTCATGCAAGTAATAAACAGTAAGTATAATGCATATTTTGTCATTAGTGAATATAGAGCCCACAACACTGAAATCATAATAGTTGTGTGGAAATGAGGCTGTAATTAAATAACCTCCATGGTTAGCCACAATTCAGTTGTTTTGTTTCTTTCCTGTTGTTGTTGTTGTTGGGAGGTTTAAGGTCGACAGCAAGAAGCAGCCCATTCCTATACTTGACACCTCGGCACTGTTTTCTTCTCTCTCCCACGCAGTGACCTCTTGCGCCACCCTCCAGCGCCCCTCGGCCTGACACAGACACCGATGGAAAGTGACTTACCTCTTTGTGTTCACTTTTAAAGTAAAGATTCAGCCTCCATGGCCCCGACAAAGCAGGTCCTCAGTGTCAACACCTCGGTCAGGCCCCCATAACCTCTCCCCGAAGGTAAGGCAACACAGCAGGCAACACAGAAGCACATCTGTCAGTCAACAAATGGATTAGATTGAGTGCAATTAATAGCAGTGGATCCCTGAGTTAATATAGTACTGTGGAGTTTATCAAAATACTCACCAAGAGTCGTGAGCAAATATTCTCAAATGTTCTCAATTTCACAATTTTGTTCATGATGTTTTCTCATAAAAGACACAAATATTTTCTTGATATCCTATCATTTCTATTTATTTACATTTGGGAAAAGGTGATGCTCTATATTACACTCATACTGTATATTTCCTCACACATATTGTATATTATCCGGCATAAGAAGACACAATTAGGAGGTTTCCAAAAACTCAGCTAGCATTTAAGGAGATTGTAAGTGAGCTGCTCATGGAAATGGAGATGGCTGAGGGGGTATTGTAGCGCTCAGAACGCTGGCTCTGCTGTGTGCTCGTTAGGACTCTCCCTGTTGATTACTGCTGACATTTGGAGATGGATC
>JASCQY010000002.1:17387147-17398277 GCA_030264315.1 Sardinella tawilis
CACAGATACACACACACACACACACACACACACACAGACACACACACACACACACACACACACACAGATACAGTACACAAACACACACACATAGGCAGGATGCGGTGCACACATACTGTATATGTCTACACACACACACAGACCAAAATTGCACACTGAGGCACAGACACATGCACACATACACACATACAGTACTGAACATACACACACACACACACACACACACACACACACACACACACACACACACATCATGATGATGATACTCCCTGCCATCACCCCACCACCTCTGCTACCCTTGCCATCGCTGCCACTCTCTCTTGGCTCAGAGGGCTGGGCCGTGTGTGCTGAAAGCATGGCGTGGCCTCAGCACAATCAACCTTTTTAAAAGACTGGGGCTCATTTAGAGGGTCATTAGCCGCTGGTCTATTTCTTTAGCGCATTAGAGCTGTTTACGCCACGGCTGTGGCCTCGCTTGGCCTGGTTGGTTCACACTGTCAATACGATCAAACGAGGGTGGGAAAAGGGCTCTGACGAAGGTTCGGAGCAACATGCGTGATAACGGTAGCCTGATGTATCAGCCGCTTATTTCATTCCATTCCATAGAGCGTCTGACCACGAACGATTGAGATTCGTTTGCTTTGCCGTCATTGACGGTGGCGCTAGCCTGGCTATGATAACGCAGCTTTTCCAGGAAAAAAACTCAAAACTGCCGAAAGGGCATCTGCACAATATGAGAGTCACAATGTGACTAAGGAACTTGTTAAAAGCATCGGGATTGTTGGGATAATCAGACAAAATTGTCCTCATCTGCGTCACACACAGCCAGGGGACATTATTCACACACACACACACACACACACACACACACACAAACACACACACACACACACACACACATACAGTACACACACACATACACTGACAGACATACACACACACACACACTGTACATACACGCACACCTGCACGCACACTTCTACTGTACAAGTTAGCCTCCAGGGCTAAAGGCAAGCTTGCCTCCATACTGTATCGCCACTGTGACCCTCAAGCAATTCATCATGGCTGCAGAGGAGAGGAGAGCAGGCATAAGGAGGGCAGTACCATGGAGAGTGGAACCCTGGGATATGCAGAGGAGTCATCAGCAGGGGGCGGAGCCACTGATCTCAAATAGTATTCTATTTGAGATCAGGGGGCGGAGCAGAGCGAGAGATGCCAAAGGGGGGCCTGTGGTGGGCATTTTGTTATGTTGGTCTGTGTGCTCCCCTGGCCAGCAATTGTGGGTAATAAAGATCTCTCTCTCTCTCCCTATCTCCCTCTCTCTCTCTTTCTGTCTCTCTATCAGGGGTAATTGGGGGATGAGGGAGAGAGGAAGGTTAATGATAAATGAGCAATTACTCAAACATCTGCTGCATCCCCTGTTTGTTTTCCCAACTACTGCCAAAAAAAAGAAAATTAAAAAAAAAAAAAAAAAAAACAGAAAAAAAGGAGGGAAAAAAACTGCCATGGGCGATTCCACTCCCCGGCTGATACCCGTCCCTCCAAGGACGGCTCTGAAACGCCCAGCTGCTCGGAACCCACTCCAGGAACGTTCCGGCAAATTTCCTCAAGCGACACAGCAGGAAGGGGATTCCAGGTCACACAAAAAGAAGTAAACACTATATTCAGGCCTCTTGGTCTCATGCTGCAAGCTCACTTGCTTATGCACTGACAGCAGAGGCAGGAAAGGCACTGTAGTATAGGGACTGAACTATGAATAACCTAAGAACTTGTTAAGCCTTTCATGCATATTTCATCCATAAAACACAATTTACACAAAAGTGTAGAGGTGCCCTGGAAACTTCCTATAGAAGTCGTGGTAACATTTTAGCATTAGGACACAGCAAAACCACATATTGCTACATAATAATATCCACACAAACAATACATTGAAAATCAGTAGGGTAATCTTCATTTATAAGAATCCAATCCTAACCTCCCGACCAAACCTTGTAATCTAAGAATTTAGCATTTAATGTCTTGGCACAAATTGTTACAATGTTATTAACACAGTTACTACAATGTAACAAAAGCAGTTACCATGACTAAAGCAATTTGCCAAGTGCCAATTTATCCATAAACAAAAAAACAAAACAACCAACAATGATATCCTGACATACTAAAAGGAGAAAGGTAGAGCGGATGGAGGAATAGGATTTTTCCCTCAGGCCGGATGATGTGACTTCCGTGCCAAGACTGACTTCATTGATCACGCCTTATCTGCCTGTGTGATGAGCGCTCAGACAGAGGCTTTGTCTGGCCTTGCCCGTCTCTGCAGGGAGACCCTGACCTGTGATCACTGTCATTGATTGGCTTAGCTGCTGGTCTCCGTGGTGACGGAGTAGGAACCTGAGGGACACAGCTGACAGACAAAATGGCAAAGTTTCCCTAGTGTCCTGTGGGTTTCTCGTACAGTTCTTTGTGACCACACTGGAAGGTAAGGTAATGTGTGAAACTACTTGTGCTGTATGTAGGACACGTCTGTAACTACTCACAGTTAGGGCCCTTCAAATTTCAGCATGTCACGTAGTTGACGACGTTATAAAACTAACGATGAAATGCTTTATAATGATAGCCTACATTTTAGCTTGGAGCTTCTTTTATGTGATAATTTGAAGCTATATTTGCTTCTGCAGTGAGAGCGAGACTTGATCTTTTGTCCGTCTGAGATAAAAGGCGAAATGGTTCCCTGGCACATCACTGTGTGTGTGTGTGTGTGTGTGTGTGTGTGTGTGTGTGTTTGCGTGTGGCGCGCCTGCCGTTCCATTTACCCCATAGAGAGAATCAAAGAGCTTGTTGCGTCCCGCCGCAATGCGCTCAGTGCCCAATCAGACCCGCATTCAAGGCTCCCTATTCAGTATTGACCACTCTCCCCAGCGCGTCCAACTGGGGATGTCGCCAGAGAACTCCGGGCGCCTCCATTACCATGGCAGCCCCTCGCATCGCACAGGTGGCCACACAAACGGGTGCGCCAAATCGGGAGAGAAAGGATAGGATAGATAGGATAGGAGGATGTCTGCGCGGGCGGCTCTTGAATCGCACGCAAAACTCAAGCGAGAGAGAGACTAAGAGAGAGAGAGAGGAGAGAGAAAGGAAAGAGAGGAAAGAGAGAGAGAACATCCAGTAGCATCTTTTTCTCGAGTGCCTGAAATAGGTCTACGTTCCGAGGCAAAGCCTCATCAAATCAAGCCGTCTTAAGAGCGCTTGATTTTAAATGAGACCAGGCAAACCAGATGTACATAGGCTGTAGCTTAAGAGATATTTTGGGGTTAGGCTGGTGATTGGCATGCAGACACATCTTATGGGTGTGGGTGTGGAGCTACAGTCAGCCATTCTGCGGGGAATTGCTCTGAACTGATCCGTAACAAGGTCAGTGTTTCAATACACCTAGGTATCAATATTTAATTTCTTTATCATAAGACCTGTTTTTCTGTTTTGTCTTTGGCACTGAAGATGTGTTCAGGGTAATCATTTCAGTTGAGGCGTCGCAGCAAAATAACGATTTCATTTGGAGGCCGCCTTCAATTTGAGAGGAACAGGTGTTTCCAGGTGTTTGTGCCCTGAGATTTCAGAAGGGGGGGGGGTGTTGGGGTGGGGTCAGAGGGCATGCGTTACTTGAACATGGCTCAGCCATCCAAAGGTATTCTTATGGCGAAGAGGGAAGGAGGGGAAAAAAAAACAACATTTACCCACAGAGGGACTATAAAAACAATGGGCTCTTGGCACCTGGTTTCAAAGGAAGATGCTGTTGACAGTGAGCAAGAGGCCCCTCGGGTAAAGCTGTCAAGAGCAGTTTAGGCTACAAGCAATTGCACTCGTTTCCCAGCTGATGCGGTGCAGATTGATGTAGCATTATTACTTTTATGCCAGTTGAAAAAGGGGGGGGGGGCATATTTTCAAAGGACCCATGAGAGGTAAATTGACCAGGCAGCACAGCAGAGTCAGAAAATCCAAATTGCTGCCTGGCAAAGGATGCTGGGATACGCTGAATAGAATACTCTTGAAAAGATGTGCTCAGTGATTACCGTCCTCACACCTGCCTGTGATACAGCCCTTTTCATATCATACCGTAACGTCCACTCCTGCTGTGGCAGCAATAAGCCAAATAAAAAAACTCAAACTGTAAAGACCACAGAAACCAGCAACCACACAAATGGACTTTACTTATCTGGAAGTAGAGCAATGGCTTTCACTCATGCCCATTCATATTGTACTATAGAGTTGAAGCAGCATTAAACTTCACTTCATTTGAGTATAAGACCTTTTCATTGCACTAGACTCATCACACACGTACTGTATGCAATGTCAATCCTGGTCCATACTATTCAAAACATGATTCCCAAATAATCCCCTGATGTATTAAGCTGATTGAACACTTGAATGTGCTACTAACATGCTTTATCAACATGAGCACACACATACCTGAAGAACTCCATGAAGGAGAAGCCGTAGCCATGCTGTTCTGCAATTCCTGCACACACCACGTTGGCTGACGCTCCGATCAACGTCCCGTTCCCTTTATCGGAAAAAGAAGCGAGAGAAAGACAATGACTAATGGCAGACGTATCACCACCGCCATTACTCATGTCGGCACCTAATAGGTCCTCATCTAATGACTCTCCACCACGCTTTTCAAGCAGGCAAAAACCCACAGTGGAATGACAATATCACAATTACTGTAAAACATAATTCATGAATTAAAAAAACTGTGTTGTTGACTGTCACTGGAAGAAGTGCTTTAAGTGGCTTTTTTAAAGAAAGAAAGAAAGAAAAAAATAAAGACACAGAAAAGGAAAGAAAAGGAAAGAAAGAATACCACACACATGATTTGTTAGATTTGTCAGGCTGATTGCAATCTCCCAACACTGCAGGCTTTTGAGCTGGCAGTCAATCTGGCAGAAAATGACCCTGCGTCCTTAATGAAGGGGGACAGTTGGTGGTGATTAATATGCTTTTGTCTCCACTGGAGGAGGATGCGTCATGTAGTCCTCATCTCACTCATCTCAACTCAACTCAGCCCAACTCAAATCAACCTGTGGGTGGGATTGCTTTGTGGCCAAGGGCTGGCTGGCTGGCTGGCTGGATGTGTCCATACAAAATCAATAACCATATTTCAAAGTGCTTCTTTTTTCTTTTTTTTTTTTTACAGGCCGCAAGTCACTCGACGACTTATCTATCACCTCTCTCTCTCGTTGCCATCAAGCTACTTTTAAAATGTCACTGCAGGTGAATGTCCATCTCGATGCACTCAGCGGTACCAGCAAATCATAAACACCCAGCCGCCTTTTAGATTTCTCTCTCCCCTTGCATGCTCGGGGTAATTTCTCTCTCTCTCTCTCTCTCTCTCTCTCTCTCTCTCTCTCTTTACCCCTCTCCTCCTCTTGCTTCATCTCTGTCTTTCTTGGTGTGGCTGCGCTCTCTCCTTCTCCTTGGCTCGGTGCGCTCTTATCTATTTGGCAGGGACAGGGCGGCTCAATATGCCTCGCTCACATCTTAAAAGGTGGCGTTGCGGTGGTGGCGCAGGGGCATGTCGCCGGGCTCCCATCAATCCGACAGATGCACATCACATCCCAGCTTATTAGACTCCGAGTGCTGCTACTGCCACTCTCCTTTTTATCGTCGCTCTCTCGCTCCCTTTCTCCTTCTGTTTGCTCCTTTTTCTACCACACTCTGTCAATCTCTTCTTCTCTTTCCTCTCCCCCCCTCTCTCTCTTAGACTCCTGTTTTTTGCTCACTCCATCATGCTCTTTCTCTCTATTTTCTTCTGACTTTCTCTCACTCTTCCTTGGCTCTCTCATTCTTTCCCTCTCTCTTTCCCTCTCCCTTTTCTCTCTCTCTCTCTCTGTTCTGCAGCAGTGAGAGCATCCCTACTTTATAAAGGCCTCAAAGGAGAGTTCCGGCCCTTTTCAGACTACAAACCCAAGCATTTATCTGGTGAACTTCCAAAGCCTTTGCGCCCACAGCGGTTCAGATGTCTCCAGGTCTGTGTCAGGGAGGAGATGCTTTGGCAGTGGCTAATTCACTCAGACTGCAGGCTGACTCACTCTCCACATACACACACAAACACACACACACACAAACACACCACATACAAACAAACATGTGCACACATACAGTACACACACACACACATATACTGTGCGTACACACACACACACACACACACAGAGACAGGCATATGTACACACACACTGGCTCACACACACACATACACACACAGCAAGTGTGTTTTTGCCTGTCCAATTTCACATGAGGTGCTCTGGGCCAGATTTTCATGACACCATTTGCAAAGAGGGGTTGCTTGTGTGCTATTGTGTGCATGCCATGCCTGCTACTATCTTTAGTAGATCACTTGGCTTAGAGCGCTGATTTATTGGGCTCTATTAAAAAAAAACATGCACTCTCATGAATTCATTTGTTTACATGCTGCAATAACCACGGGGTTGGGTGTGTGTGTGTGTGTGTGGGAGGGGGGGCAGATTTGGCATAAGCCTTGCGAGACAGACTGCAATCTCCCCAATGCTATTAGCAAAAGGGAATAAAACAACACAACAAAACAGAAATTAATTTGAGTGTGGGTTCTCCCTTGTTTTTGATTTTGGATTTTTTTTTTCACTCCGTCTGTTCTCACAAATGAGGATTTGGTGTAATGGACTGACCTCCTAGGCAGGCTCCCATCGCCAGCGCAAAGATGAGAGGCTTCACCGGAAGGTTGACGTCCTCATCTTGACTAAGGTTAATGAGAACGGGGATCTGTCAGGCAAATCAGAGAATGAGAGAGAGAGAGAGAGAGAGAGAGAGAGAGAAATCACATGCTTGAATTCCCACTTTTATCAGAAAGCGAGGAGGTACGAACTGGAAATGCTACAACCTATCACAACATTCATAAATCAGCTTAAAAAAGAGTGTAGGTTAGTGTGAAAAAAGGGCCCTATTTGATGGGAATGAAGTATGACTGTGCGCACAACTATTTTTGGTAAACAGGGGTAGACCTGCCTGAAATCCATCACACAAATATAGTCACAAAGCACACATGTATCTGTACAGTACAGCATATGTATTTGAGCATAATGATTTTTACCAGAGATCAACATATGGCAACATGTCTAAGAAATTTCTTACAGCGATCTAGGAGAGCTCATGTGAACACAGCACTCAAAGTACACCCTCTGTTCTCTCTTGATGTGTCTAGTTTGTGTCGTTTGACAGCAGCTTCAGAGAGCCTTCTAGCGGATTGAGTCATAATTTTGTGGCTGTGTTCAAACTGCACCCTAAAATCAATACACATCCACGCTCTTGTTTCCTCCATCTTTCAGTTTCAAGACCCAGAATCGTTCATGTCTGGAACATGGAACTGAAGGTAAAAGCACGTTGAAGCCACCAGAATACTCTATGCTCCTAACATCAATCCTCTTTCCATTTGTTGTTCTCTCTCTCTTTTGCTCTGTCACCCTCTCTCTCTTTCTCTCACTTCTTTCGCTCTGTTGTTCTCTCTTTAACTCTGTTATTCTCTCTCTCTCCCCCTCCTTTCTCTATCTCTCTGTGGTTCTCTCTCCCTCTCTCTCTCTCTCTCTCTCTCTCTCACACACACACACACACACACACACCCTCTTCCCTGGCTCCGTGCCCTGGTCGGCCCAACCCCTGATTTTGTTTGTGCTCCTTCAGCGTTTGATGTCAGAGGAAATGCACCATGTGATCTGTGCTCTACGAACCAGTGGGACTAAACTATGGTCATGTATTCATAATGAGGAAGTGTGTGTGTGTGTGTGTGTGTGTGTGCGTGTGTACAGTATGTGCATGTGTGTGTGGCGTGTAAGGAGAGAGGGCACTGAATGGAAATGGTGGGTGCAGTTAAATGTTGTCGGTGGGAGTAAGGAGAAAAGAATAGACTGTTGAGCACAAAGAGCATGTTTTGTACTTCATCATTAAAAAGAAAAGAAAAAAAGGGTAAAAGAAAATGACCTGGCTGGATATGATAGCTCAATTACATCAAAGCCCAGCATCTCCCTCAGTGAAAGAAAAAAGCAAAGTCACTCACACAGTGCCCAAAGCTGAATGGACAGAACATTCAGATGAGGTTTGGAGTGGGAGGTGTTATTTCTATGTGTGTGTGTGTGTGTGTGTGTGTGTGTGTGTGTGTGTGTGTGTCTGTGTATTTCTGTGTGTGGACAGGGGGTGGGGGGGGCTCTCTATTTATACCTGTGGTTTTAATTCATGACAAATACTGTATGTTGTGGCAAAAGAGGTGTTTCAATTACACCATTAACAGGGAAAAACTGCTTCTTTTCCCACCCCTGCCTGCGCCTCTCTGGATCTGAAGCTAAATAATACATTCATCTCCCCCAAGGTCCCTCCAAACAACTCGCAAGGTCACTTAGCAACTTTGCATGGTTAATAGATTTTTTTTTTTCGCTTTCTGTTAGCAAGCAAGTGCGCGCGCACACACACACACACATACACACACACACACACACAAACACAGTAAATGGGCTTAGCTCCACCTCGACTGGAATCTTCTTAGCAGGATAATGGCACGGCGGTTAAAGCCAGCGGCGGCAGGACCCATGAGAAAGAAAATGACAAGACCGCCGCGTCCAGGAGATGTACAGAAACAGACAGAGAGAGAGAGAATAGGAAAGAGAGAGAGGGAGAGAGAGAGAGAGAGAGAGAGCAAGAGATGGAATGAGAAAGACAGAATGGCTGGGAGCAGTTTGTGCCCAGTTGTGTTTACATACACACACACACACACACACACACAAAGGGGAAAAAGATGGTCTGTTTGTGAGCTGCTTGCGCCCACCGCGCCTGTCATGTTTACACACAGACACACACGCAGACACACACGCAGGTCCGGCGGCATAAGGCTCAGCGCTCGGCGCCCCCTGTGGCGACCGCGTGCTTGATGCGACCACTTTAAGAATAAGCCCACTATGCCTCCTCCTCCTCGTCTCCCAATCCAATATGTCGCTGCTTAGTGTCGCCGTGTTGGTGGCAATCCGCTGAGCCGTCCCGGCAGCAGCAGGCGTGCTTGAATAAATTACAGTGCAGCTCGGTGATTACACTCTGTACCGCGCTACCTCCAGCGGCAACGCCGCCGCCACCAACACCATTAGCTGCCTTCATTCACCCGGCACAGAGAGAGAGAAAGGGAGAGAGGGAGAGAAGGAGAGAAGGAGGAAGAGACGGAGAAAAGCCTTGTTTTCCTTTCTCTGTGAACAATGGAGTTTACCAGATAGCGGGGTCTATCCTTCACAGGAAATGAAAACCCAAATGGACTGGAAAAAAAGCAGCTTTGGAAAAACACATGGTTTTGGCCTTGAATAGCACAGCTCATAGTCCCTGTCTCCCTTGAGGACTTTTCAGACTGTCTCTCAGACCCCTCTGTGTGCACTTCAATTAGGCCCCACCAATTTACAACCGCAAGCACAACAACGTCCCAATGAAAGCGCCAACGGGGACCTCGGTTATTTTCGACAGGCAGCCATTTCCCAAAGCTTCCACCTGTCTGTCCCATTCATTTTCTGTCAATCTTATATTCATAGATCTTATCTGCAAAAGTCTCAAAAATACACTTAAAATATACTATAAACATGAGGCATTCAATGAAAAGTGAAGTGTTATAGAACAGGACAGGACAGGATAGGTCAGGTTGTTAATCTGTGCTGGCATCCCATTGATCTACATTGCACAGCTGTTCCATTTTAAATTTGGAATTTGGGCTGCAAGGTTCACAGGGAGAGGCTCGCATGTACTGTACTGTAGACTGGGCAAAATCCTAATAGATAGTGTCTGATATAGATTTGGACACTTTATGGCCAGAGTATCGATCATAAAATTAGCCCTACTGCTTTGCACCCGGGGCGGGTTTGACCTGACAAACACACAAACACACACACACACAAACCTCCCTTTCTCTCTCTTACTCTCTCTCTCTCTCTCTCTCTCTCTCTCTCTCTTACTCTCTCTCTCTCTCTCTCATGGCTTTTCCTGTAAGACCCTGAGCCTTCCGCGATGAAAAATGAACATGGCTGACAAGATAATAGCAACAATAACAGAAGCTGGAGTTATTTGTTCAGCTAAACTCCATCTGTTTTCCTCCCAATGCATACAGGAGCCGCTCTCTCTCTCTCACACACACACACACACACACACACACACACATACACACACAGCCAGCACGGCTGACCGACTCCCTCACTCTCGGGAAGCGCTGGATGCATTCTGCTGGAGAATGGCGTCCGTCTGGAGGCATTTGGTGGTGGTGGTGATGGGGGGGGGGAGCAGGTGTGCTCTCTATGCACAGGGGCGAGAGCCGCGTTTCCAAAATCAATGGGCTCCATTAAGCCCTGGTGGAGAGAGGGCCCACTGCTGAATACTAAAGCATATCTACTCTCATATTTCTGCCTCTGTGCTTCTGCCAGTGAGGGCTGGTGCCCAACCACTAAGTGATGTCTGGAGTAGCCACTCTTCATTCATGATTCTTCTTTCCTAGCATTCTCTCTTTCTCTATCTCTCCTCTCTATTCCCTCCATCTCCCTCTGTTTCTATCTTTGTCTCTCTCCCTCTGTTGTAATCTGTTACTCTTTCGTACTCTTTCTCTGGATCTCCTCTCTTCCTCTCTCCTCTTCCTTAATCCCTCCGATTTTCATTCATCTACCTCTCCCTCTGTATCTCTCTCCCTCCTCTTTCTCCTTCCTGTTGTTTTTTATCTTTCTCTCCCTCTCATTTCACACACATCTCCTCGCTTCTCTCCCTCCACTCGTCTCGCTGGCTCAACCGCGTGTGTCGTGTTGGCGGCAGCGGCGGCAGCGGTAGCGACTTTTGCTGCGTCTGTTTGATGTTGTTCCCATCGCTGCGGCTCGCCATCCATGAAGCTTCATAATTCACTCTAATTAATGCTCCTCTCTGCGCCCAGGCCCTCAGATAAGAATTCATCATTCATCCTTGCATTTGATCCAGCTTAAACACAAAATTACCCATCCATTATTCCAGGACAAAGACGCAGGAAA
Organism: Sardinella tawilis; assembly: GCA_030264315.1. NCBI lineage: Eukaryota > Metazoa > Chordata > Actinopteri > Clupeiformes > Clupeidae > Sardinella > Sardinella tawilis. Next base: position 17,398,199 of record JASCQY010000002.1, read on the forward strand.
ATGTCAACAACGCAAGAGAGGCTGCAGGAAAACAATTAGTTTTGGCGGGGGGGGGGGGGGGGATCAGGCCTTTCTGGGG
>JASCQY010000002.1:17436012-17443743 GCA_030264315.1 Sardinella tawilis
CAAAAACGCATTGGGAAGCCAATGGCATGTTTACGAGCAGCAGTAGACAGCCGGAGCCTGAGGAGGAGGAGGAGGAGGAAGGGGGATTGGCGGGGGTGAGCGTCTGGCCCCGTTTCTTTTTGGGTGAGAAGCGCCGTGAGGTCTTACCGTCTTCGGTGCAGCAGACGCAGTGCAGGGAGCCGGTTGCTATGGCGATGACCTTTCTGCCCTGCAGGCCCTGGACCTGTCGTGGTCGCCGGACGTGGTCGTCTGAGCCGTGTCCCAGCCTGTGGTAGTCCCCTTTTCCCCTGTGGACAGACAGACACACACACACACACACACACAGATGCGATGAGGGCTAGCTGCCAAAGACAGATATAGCAGCTGGAGCAGAAAGGCAAAAATGTGTTTGTGTGTGTGTGTGTGACGGGGGGGGTGGGGGGTTGTTGGGTGATGAGGGGGCCACTCACCAGGTGTAGACGGCTCCTGATTTGGTGAGAGCCACAGAGAACTGAGAGCCACACTCCACTTTTGTCACTCCCAGCCCCGTCAGAGAGTCAATCTGAGAGAGAGAGAGGGAGAGAGAGAGAGCGAGAAAGACAAAAGGAAAATGTTTGAGAGAGAGATACAGAGGAAGACAAGAGAGAGGGAGAGTGATAGAGAGAGAGAGAGAGAGAGAGTGAGTGCAGGTGAGAGAAAGGGAGAGGGAAGCAAAGATGAGAGAGCAACAGAGACAAAGAAAGAGAGACAGTGAGTGAGAGAAAGAGAGAGATCGAGAGAAAGAGAGAACAAATGGCCAAAGGGAGAATGGTAGTGATGAAAGAAGGATGACACAGTGAAAGTAAAAAAAAAAGGAAGAGGAAAAAGAGGGGGCACATGAGGCCCCATTCACCTAATGAAAAGAGAACAGAAAGATGAAAGATCAGGAGAGCAATAATGAGGCAATAAGAAGAAAAAGATGAAGAGAGGAGAGGAGAGGAGAAGAGAAGAGAAGAAAAGAGAAGAGAAGAGAGAAGAGGAGATTTGATCTTTCCTGACCTGACAAGACAGACTGCCCTTTCCATCCTCGCAGACGAGGACACACACGCATACACAAACACACACGCGCGCACACACACACCCTCACCTTCATGGGCACCTTGCAGCCGTCGCTGCCCCCTCGGCCCAGTTTGCCGTAGTCGCCGTCTCCCCAAGACCACACCATGTCATCATCGGTCAGACACAGCGTCTGGGCGTCCCCACTGCCACACGCCACGTCGATCACCCGGTGACCCTGCAGAGCATCCACCTACACACACACACACACACACACACACATTATAAACACAAACTGTACACAGGCAGATTAATGAGCTCACCAGAACACACTTCAGTACTAATGCTATAGTGTCAAAGCTGCTCTACATATCTCCTTAAACACTCTGCTGAGACTACTGATAAGTGGAGGAGATGTGAGTATGTGTGTGTGTGTGTTCATGCATATCAACGTGTCAATGTGTGTGCATGTGTGTGTGCAAGCATGCAAGTATCAGTTCTATCTGCTCTAATGACTATGTCAGAATGCAAGCCTATTGTGTGTATAGATGTGTGTGTTAATATGAGTAGAAGTGTCTATATACAGTAAGTGTGTGTATGTATGTATGTGTGAGAGCGTGTGTGTGTGTGTGTGAGAGAGAGAGTGTGAGTGAGAGAGTGTGTGTGTGTGTGAGTGAGTGTGTATGTGTGTGTGTGTGTGTCAGGATCCCTGTTCCTCCGCTTCCCAGAGGCAGTCTGAGCAGTGAAAAGGCCACAGCACAGACAGCAAATGCCACAACCTCCTCCCTGCTAACAAGGCTATGGGGACATAGTGAGGACACCTGTGCACTCACACACACACACACACACACACACACAGACACACAAACACAACCCATACACACTTGTGCTCACGCAAACACACACACATACTCTGCACGGTAGACCACACAAGAAGTGGATAAAAGGCTAGCCTGCCCATATAATCAGTGTGAGTATGTGTGTGTGTAAGGAAATGAGACAGAGAGAGAGAGAGTGTGTGCATGTGTTTGTGTGTGTGAAGGAGAGAGAGGGAGTGTATCCATGTGCTTACATGTGGATGAATGTTTGACAATGACAGAGATAACAAGCTATAAGACCTGTTATGATTTTTCAACCACCAGCCCCCCTTACACACACACACACACACACCAGTTTGGGTTTGAGCTGGTCCTCGCTGTCTCCATGTCCCAGGCGTCCGTAGCGGCCCTTGCCCCAGGTATAGAGCTCTCCACTGGCAGTGATGCAGGCACTGTGGGCCCCTCCGGCCGCAATGTCCACCACCTCCACACCCCGCAGGGACTCAATGACACGCGGCCGGTCACATGGACTACAGAAGACAGAACAAGAAAAGAGAGAGAGAGAGAGGAAAGGAAGGAGAGAGAGAAGAGAGAGGGATAGGGAGAAAAACGTGAACAGAATGACAAGGGGAAAGAGGTAAGGTATTTGTTGTGCCAGAGAAAGAAATTCTCAGCACTCTCTCCATCTTCGTTCATGCTTTTCAAATCACATTTAGTCAAATGGGGATACGAGCATGGGCAAGGGTGCCACCCCTAGGTTACTAGTGGTACTGCAACATCCGCTGAATGTGTACAGTAATAAGACAATCCTCAGTGAGTGTCACACAACGAAGTCCTTCCCTTCCAATTACACAAACTGCACAAAGTACTCAATAAATGAAGAGAACTGGAAATGAAATGAAATGAAAATTCATGCTTCACATTTTGTATAGGCCATGCATGTTATGGCTTACAGATAAATAGATAGGTAGAGGTACTTTATCCATCCTGAAGGAAACTAAGGACAAATAGAGACTTGTTTCTGAACCAGTCAGGTGGAAGCCATGCAAGTGGCCTACTCTTGGCTAAGAGCTGCCCTTCTCCATCTGTGCCTATGTCAATAAATACCGCCAGCACCACCCCCCCCATCCCCCCCCCACCCGACCAGGGGAAGCTTGCCCACCTCCTGTTCCCGTGGCCCAGCTTGCCGTCCTCGGCCTCGCCCCAGGAGTAGACCTCGCCCTCGGAGGAGAGCGCCAGGCAGTGCTTGCCCCCCGAGTTGACGGCCACCTTGCGGATGAAGACGTGCTGGATGGACTCCAGCAGGGTGGGCGTGGAGACCGACTCGGTGCCTCCGATGCCCAGGCGACCGCCCGCGCCGTAGCCCGTGGCGTAGAGCTGAGTGGGGGGTGAGAGGGGAGGTTAATCGGCATGGGAGAAAAAGACTTCACAAAACTGCTCACTCGCATGCCTGTAGCACACACTTACAATACTCGCATACTGCACTTGCACTCACACACACTTGTGCTCACACACACTTGTGCTCACACACACTGGAACAGTGGCACATAACTTATCATTCAGAGCTCCCTTTGCCTTTGGGGAGGATGTTTGATGGATGGATATCATAAGAGTCGTATAGGATGGGATGCATATCTTTGTCTGGATGTTATTGGATAGTTAAGGTTAGTGTGTGTATGTTTATTTGCGTGGATGACATTGTCTTTGTGCCTTCATGTGTGCAGTATTCTACTGGACAACTTCATTTCCTTTGGGATAATAAAAGGCATCTCCATCTATCTCGATCTATGTGACCCAACAAAAAGACACAGACAGACACACGCACACACATATGCTTGGACAGATGCACACATTCTCTCAGTCATCAACTGATTTTGGTATTCTCTGTAAAAGGCAAGAGTACAAGCCTGTCAGACTGGACACATATTCATTAGAATTCTAAAGCTATGAGTCTACAGAGCAACCTGTGGCATAACACAGAGGACATAATTGTCAAAAGCATTGACCTACAACACACATACACACACACATATACACACACACACACACACACACACACACACACACACACACACACACACACGAGGACGGGTGCTGACAGGCAAAAACAGTTTCTCCTTCCTATAGGCATCCAAACTCAGTAGAGTGTCCTAATGCTAAATATGCACTTTGATGCGTCACATCCAAATCGCCAAGTTCATTCGTCAATGACAAACGACGCACATGTACAATTTATGCCTCTTTCATCATCGTCATCATCATCATCATCATCATGACACTGCGATGGATGCCTGTGCATGCCCTCAGAATGTGCATTTCTGGGCATTGTGTTTTATGTCCTCAGTGTGTGAATATCTGGACAGTATGTGTGTGCCCTCAGTGTGTACTGCATTTCTATATATAGTGTGCATGATGTCTGCGTGTGTGTGTGTGTGTTTCTGTACATTGTGTGCCTGTCCACAGTACGTGTGTGTGTATTATGTGTACATTCTGTGTAGGACATTTAGAGAGTGTGAGTGCATGTCCTTAGAGTGTGCGTGTATGCGAGTATGTTGTGTGTACATTGTGTGTATTCAGTCTCTCTCTCCGCCCACCTTGCCATCGGCGGTGACGGCGAACAGGGTCTGCTCGCCCCCGATGAGCTGCACGGGCCGCAGGGTGGCCAGCGCCTCGGTAGGGGTGGGCACCTTCACCTTGGCCCCCTCGATGCCCCCCAGCTGGCCCCGGTGGTTGTGGCCCCAGCCGTAGATGGTGCCGCTGCCGCCCGCCGATAGCGTCCAGTCGTCCGGGCGCCTGTGGTGAAGGAACGGCACGTGATTGGTCAGATGCCAGAGCATGGACGGGGCATGGGGTGGCATGAGGATTTTTACATAAGAAAAGTTAAAAAGGGTTAAAAAAAAAAAAAAAAAAAAAAAGCTATAAATCCATTTCTGAAACTATTAAAAAGGCATGTTTTTTTTTTTTTAATTCCGCATTTTATTTCATATTAATCAAAGTCCAGTTGCGTTTATTTAAATGGTGGATAGAGCGTTTTGGAATGAGTCCTACACTCTCTCCTCAACCCTGCATTCAGCCACAGCTATACAGACTTGCCATACAGAACATGTTCCTCTGAAAGACCATCATCACCAGTGCTGTGCTGTATTTACATTCCAGTCTTCAAAGAGACATCACTTCAATACATAAAATAGCATTTTTAAACACCCACAACAGGCATTTTAGTTTACTTGGTTATCTGCTACTCCAGAAAGGATTGATGAAGGCTGTAGGACACTTTATTGAGGATTCACTGTAGTTAGTCTTCAGTGAAAGATCTCTATGTGGATTTAAGCGTTAAAGGAGGTAGTCTACGGCAATCGCTGTGACGGTTCCGAGGACAAAAAAAAGGTTCACTGATACAGTGGGGCTCTGAGTGTCATACCGGTTCATCCACTGTACGAGCTGTTCGTCCTGCTCTCTCTTGAACATGTCGTGGTTCTCATGGAGGCTGTTCATGCTCTCGTGGTCCGCCATCAGCTCACGAATCTTCTTGGACACCTAGTGGTCATTCAGAGAAGCACACAAAAAAACAAACATCAGATGCACATTACATGCTGCTGATAATGTTCTCTCATATGGAAAAATCCTGTTGATAAACACATGTTATCAGTCCCACAAGAATAAGGTCCTTGAAGGTTCTATATCAAATGTTTACACCTTTTCAGCGATGTAAACAAAACACAAAGCTTGAATGCTCCATTTCATCCCCAAATTACTTCCTCTACATTAACAGAAACCTTCTGGGAAGAGTTATTGAACTTGAACTTGAAATGGCCTACAATCCCAGAGATGTGGGATACAACCATACAACTGCCATTTTCCCAAGGCAGAGTGACAAGACAGTCATGCTTTGCTTGTAGGCTCACTAAATGCACTAGACAGGTAGAATTGCAATGACTACATGTTGATATCTTCTGTTTATGTTTACTACTGTATGTTGATTTCCAGAGGCCTGGTGTACCTCGTCCAGGAAGGGGCGTGGCAGAGGGGTCCTCTTGTCTAACGCTATGGCCACTCTGCTGGCTGTGCAGTAGTGACGGAACCACGCCCACTTGTGTGTTTCCGCACAGCAGGGCAGAGTGTCCAGCTCCAGATCACAGGCCAGGGCCACCAGCACCTACACACACACACGCACACACAAGCACACGTGCACACACACACACACACACACGCACACACACACATAAATACGCAGGGATGATTTTACTTGCAAAGACAACAAGGATGTTAAGACTCACGTGGCATTCAACAAATGCTTCAAATGTTTCAATTCATTATAAAAAGCTAAGACAATTCAGACACACTCACACACATCATGGCTTCCACACCTTACAATAGATCGAATTCAAGGACTTGTCAGAGCCGGTTCTCTCAAAAGACACTACATAGAAATTCAGGCCCTTTCAATGACCCATGTCTATTTAGTTATTTTCAATAACGTTTTAGACCTTGAGTCCTTTTTTTATTCACAAAGCTGCAAAAGACCCAACACACATACACACACACACACACACACGTGCATGCACCACCTCACGTGCTCTCTCAAGTGTAGATCAAAAAAATTCCACGGCCACCACTACTACTGTGCTTCTAAACGAAAATACTAAGAGAAAAAAAAACATCCTTCACACAGACACACACACGCACACAAACAGGCACAAACAAACAGTATTTTGAGAGTCTGCACCTTGAAGAAGGGACTGTGGAGGAGTTGTTTCCCTCCTCTGACAACAGGGTCCTCATATTCATACTGCCTCTGCAGAGCCTCAGGAAGGCCCTTCACAAGGGCGGCCAGTGCACTGCCTGTAAAACTCTGCAACAAAAACAACCTCATTTTAGTGGCGGTCTTCTGAACTTTCAAAAAAAAAAAAAAGAAAAAAACACTTTTAAAGCATAAGAGGGAACATTTTTGGTGAACACATCTTTCTAAATCTTTCTTGGATACTGTATGCTAGATCCTGCCCACCCCTCCCTTCCTCAAATCAGCCCTGCGGATGCACATGGCCTTTGCACTGCTTAAGGAGAGCCAGGGACTCACCATGGGGCGTGCCTCTCCCTCGCTGTCCCCCAGCAGACGGTTGATGTTGATGGACTGGCCGTACTCAGTGGTCAGCAGCTTACGCAGCCTCTGCAAAGCCCACATCCGGTGACCTGCAGCTGGAGAGACAGACGGACAGAGAGAAGAGTTCAATGGTGATGGCTTGTAGAGAGCCTTTCAACATCACCACACATGAGAAAGTGACACACAGTAGATAATGGATTTATTGCATTCTGCCAAACCTGTACTGTCCTTTCCTTGTTTTGCTTTGCATGCATTGCTTTAAGGACAATATTTTTTTTTAGCTTGTTCTACTAGCTGGAAAACATAAACAACATATTTTACAACAAACCATTTACATCTAAAACACAAGCTGAAGACTCACTAGGTCCTAGGCATTACATTTTTGTTTTGTTGGGAGCATGTTGGAGAGGATTTTAGAGAGCATTAGTCACAAATGTGAAGGGCACTGGACATGGCATTCAGGGGTGTGTGAACCACTTCAGTGCACCTCAGCACACACACACACACACACACACACACACACACTTACCGAGAGCACTAAGCTGGGCACAGGCAGCCAGGGAGGCGGCCAGGCGTGGCACGATGCTTCGGTTGGAGGTGAAGTTGAGGCGGAAGTCCAGCAGGCAGGTGACCAAGTCCATGGAGGGGCAGGACAGGATGCAGCGGTCCGACAGCAGGTCTTTAGGACCTGGGGGAACAAACAGGGGGAAGGGAGAAAAAAAGGAATTACGGTTCTGTACACTCAAGAAGTGTGTGTGTGTGTGTGTGTGTGTGTGTGTGTGTGTGTGTGTGTGTGTG
>JASCQY010000002.1:17477185-17482185 GCA_030264315.1 Sardinella tawilis
GTGTGTGTGTGTGTGTGTGTGTGTGTGTGTGTGTGTGTGTGTGTGTGTGTGTGTGTGTGTGTGTGTGTGTGTCTCACCGAGGTCGTGATGCTTGAGCAGGCAGCAGAGCAGCAGGCGTCCCACCTCCTCCACGGGGTGCTCCGGGGGGAACGTGATGGGGGTGATGAGGTGGCACTGCTTACAGCAGCGCTCGATTTGGCATAAGAAGTCCTGCAACACCAGCAGCACACAAGCACAACTCAGTACACCTTTACATTTTACACACACACACACAAACTTATGTATACAAACTTATACAAAGAAGGATACAACACAGTACAACTGCACACAACACAACACAACTGCACATACTCAAACACCATTAGAGTGCAGTATGCACACTCTTCTTGGACAAAAATGCCGGAAGGACGAGTGAGAATTCTAGTAATTTCTCTCCATAATGCTCAAATGAAGCAGTCTGGTCTGGACTGTGAGGTAAGCAGCCATTTTGAGTAAAGTTTCACAGTGACCTTGAGGCTCCATCTAGCTCCTTTCTTAGTGCTGTAATTATGCTGTAAGCCCAATCTCTCTGCATCTCCCCCCACTGTCTGGGCCACAAGTGCCAGCCTATGCTACCACCATATATCAACACTACAATACAGTATCTGCTACTCCGAGCCAATTCTCACGGTGACATTGAAGCTGCTTCATTAAGCTAATACATGTTGATGCATTTTCGTACTTTCGTACAACCCCAGTAAATAAAGGCTTTTTAAACTTCTAAATCCATCGCTGGCCTGGACCAAGAATTATTATGTCCCTTTTTCTCACTCAGTGCTTCCTTTCCTTTCTCTGTGAGCTACTTTGATCGTGTTCCGTCTTCTAATTGCAAGACCTCCATCCAAACCCCCCCGCCAACACACACACACACACACGCACACACGCACACCCATCTCCTAGGCCCTCATGGCAGTACCTTCACAGTGTGGTCCTGGGTGTTGTTGTCGGCGATGGCCTGGAGGAAGGGCTGTGCGTGGTCGCTGAGCGTGATGCGTCCGGAGTAGAGCTTGGCCTTGTCGGGCGTGGTGGTCCCCGGGGAGCTGCAGTGGTCCTCGTCCTTCTCCTCGTTGTAGTTGTAGTGGATCTGACTGGTCTGCAGACCGCCCGAGAAGATGGACGACTGGAGCCATTCTGGATTAACACAAGAAAAAAGAAACATCAGAAAACAAGAAAGGGATCTTCTATATATGGGGGGGGGGGTATGGGCATTGTGTGGGTATCATGTTATATGATATGATAAGCTTGGGGAAAGTGTTTGTTTGTGGGTGGGAAATGTATGCTACAGTCTTTGTGAGACAGAAGTCTTTCACATCTGATGCTGCTGCTGCTTTTGAGAATATGAAATGACGTGTGAAAATGATTATCACTATATGAGACAATAAAGACTACCTATCTATAAGATACAAAATGGGTTTCACAGAGTTATTGTGTGTTCAAGATGTTTTCAAGTGAGGATTTGAGTCGCATGGAAAAAGGAAATGCCAGAGGACAAGGGTCAAGACAGGTTTCGGAGAGTTAATCCACCCCTCTCTGGTGAAACAAAATAATTTATGTTCACGTTGGGGGATTGATGCATTTGCAGGTGTTTCCAAGTGAGGATTTCTTCTTTGCATAACTTAAATGTGAATTAACAGGTTGGATGGAAACCTGGTTACAGACAAGATACATCAGGGACCTGAAGCAAGAAGCAAAATTAAGACATAAATCTAAAATAAGTAATGGTCTGGCTATAGCACATTACTAACATTCTTTACCAAGTAAGGCATTTTTAAATTCCTTTCCCCCTGGAACTTCTTCATATGGTATGAAAAGCAATACACCACCACTGTATGGGGTGGTGCAATGTTTTCCATTTCAAACAGGCTAATTCGCCTTTCCACAGTCAAGATGAATGAAATCTGGAGAAAATTCTCTGAACACAAAGACCTCTTTGATGATCACTCAGACACTGGAACACACTGCCAAAAATCGGCCAGAAAGCCTGATTCATCACCGTCACCTTCATCATTCTCCCAATCACAGAGTGCTCTGCAGCTAATACTGTGATAGGAGTTTCAACCTCTGATCCCCCTGATCCAACAATCCCAGAATGCTTTGTACTTGCCCATCACTTTCACAGGTGTTTAGAGGAGAGGAGAGGAGAGGAGAGGAGAGGAGAGGAGAGGAGAGGAGAGGAGACTCACTGGCACATTCAATCTCCATGGGGGAGAGGCTGGTGCTCATGGCCAGGTAAGAGGCGTGCAGGCCCAGCAGCAGCCCCAGGTTCCTCTCCGTGTCGATCAACGGGGAGGACAGGCTGCTCAGGTCCGGTGTCGTCACCGTCTCCTGGTTGGGCTGGAGCAGAGACAGAGGGCAGAGGAAAGTTATACTGGGAGAGTGACGGGGAAAGGCCTCAAAACATAACATGAAAAGTACTGTGCAAAACTGAACCCTGACCGATGGCTGGGAATTTAACTGCAAATATACAGAAAAAAAATGGTGAAAACTCTCACTGAAGGTCAGTGCAGATGCTTGAAGTTTCAGTAAAGCTGAAGTACTGAGATGATGAAAAATCTCACACATCTACTCACTACTAGTGAATAGCTTATGTATCAGTCCATCATTTCCTCCCTAAACGCTCTCAAGGGCTCATATCTGGGACAATCAGTTGCTGTGTAATTAGGTCAGGCCTCTTGAGAAAGACAAACTGGAAATTGTTTGTCCATTTATACCACAATGGAACCGACAACTCCTGGAGGGCGCATAGATGCATCATTAGGGTAAAATTAGTCTGGCAATGTTGTGTCGTGACTGCTCCCCAAACACCCAAACCCAAACACAAACACACACACACACAGACATACGGTATACACACCTCCATGTACTGGCCAACACAGAAAGCCTGCATGGACTCCCTGGTGTCCTCAAACTGCAGGGCTGCTTCCAGCGCCACCACGGGGTCCTCACCTGCAAACTGGGCTGTGAAAACAAACCTGCCTTTCAAAATGGATCCTGAAGAATGACTCAGTCATCACCAAGCCCATTCTGGGAGGCCCATCAGTAATAAATGCCCTCCATTTGAAAAGGCTCAGATTTCCCCTGCAGAGAGGGGTTGCGGAGAGACTATTTTAAGAGTTTAAATCTGATACTTAGAGAGACTTCCTGAAAAGCCTACCGAGGATGCTGTTGCCCGTCAGAGATTGGGCCTGGAAGTCCTTGATGTCGTACACCTTCCCCTCGATCACGGTCCAGAAGCCTCCGTCTTTGTTGTGGTTCTCCAGGTCGGCCTTGCGGATGAGGGACACCTCCTCGTTGTTTCTGGAACTCGATCCGTTGAAGAAAGAGCCTGAATCGAGACAATTTAAAACTGAATGAATGCTGATTCTTCCTTAAAAAAAAAACAATCAATATTACAATTAAAATCAGAAAGGAGCCACGAGTGCAAATCACGGAGAAAGAACTAACAAATTCTTCGTGTGGCTAACTAATGGTACAAAATCTGAGGAATGAATGCAATCTCAGGGGTGACCTAATTAGATTTTCACGTGATGTGAGCAAAAGTGTGAAACAGTGTCTCTCCTAACTAGCCAAAAACATACAACTACTTCTTCCTCGTTCTCTTCTCCTTTCTGCCTTTATCACTTTTCTTCCTCTTTAGCTTCAGCCCCAGCCAGGCTAACGCCGCCTAACGCTTCCGGCCAATTTCATTTGCCACCACCATGTAGTCAGGAGACTAACGATTCACTTCCGCTTGCCTCGTCTCCGACTTGTGATGGCCCAATTAGCAAACAGAGAATTCAAACAATGAATTCTAGTGCGTACCATACATCACGGCCAAACAGTAGCGATTGGTTGAAGTCACGGCCAAATAGCAGCGATTGGTTTTGAGCAGAAAGTATCTGCTCACCGCAAAGCAAACAAATCTAAATCTAAAATCTAAATCGCTCGGGATCAGACGCTATGGACCGAAGTGAAATAAGAGGCCGATGCGTCGGGCTACTTCAACCCCGTGGCCCCATGGAAGCCTTCTCCCTGCACCAGCTCTCGCGTACCCATGAGTCCCGGCCAGGCCAGGTCCTCGTTGTCGTCCCTCTGGTGTCCGGGCGCCAGGTGGTCGAAGCGGTCCAGGTGCTCCAGCAGGCCGGCGAGCAGTGGGATGGAGCCCGTCTCCTGCATGAGCCCCGCATCACGCGTCAGCAGCAGGACGATGGACACCACCAGCTCCGGCAACAACACCCCTACAGGACGGGAGTAGGCATTGCAATCAGTGGCAGACATGAAGAGCATGATTCAAGCACAGCTTTAACCCAACTGTCTTAATAAGCTGTCTTAATGCTGCTAAAACCAATGAACCCTGAAATTCATATTTACCATGAACAGTGTGCATGAGGCTGTTTGTATTGGACTGTCTGTGAGCTGTGTATTTTATCAGCCTTACACGCAAACATGCATGATTTACCTGTGAGGTCTCCCTCAATGACATGGGACACCTCTGCAAAGTGGCGATGGCTGTTGAAGGCGATGCTGGTGGCCACCGGCAGGATGTCCCCAATGTGAGTGCAGAGCAGGGCGATGTACTTCTTCAGCAGGGAGCCCACGCCCAGGATCTCAGAGTCTGTCAGGGCTGAACAGGGGCGTAGACAGACAGAGAGAGAGAGAGAGAGAGAGAGAGAGAGAGAGAGAGAGAGAGAGAGAGAGAGGGAGAGAACGAGAGAGAGAACACATATCACTAGGCAGTTCTGGCCAAAGAACCTCAATAGCAACGTGCAATAGACCCTCCATAGAGCCCAAGACACAACTTGGATCAAAATGTACACGAGTGCTTATTGAGGTACTGTACATATATCAACGTTTATCAAGATTCATTTATTGAACATTTTCAATTCAGAAAAAGAAGAATAAAAACAGTAAATGCTAAATATTACTAGCATTCATACACTCTTCTGCTCATTCACTCTGTGACTTTCAGCAAACAGAGGTGG
>JASCQY010000002.1:17484685-17487478 GCA_030264315.1 Sardinella tawilis
TTGCTGTCTGTGCCTCTACCGGTGCTGGTTCTGCTACTGCTACTGCTACTGACCTGCACTGGGCAGCAGTGATGAGAGCGCACGGGCCCTCTCCTCCGCTGTGGGCAGCAGCACCGACCAGCCGCTCTGCAGCACGGCCTGGGCGGCCGCCTGCACCGTGTTGAGCACGCCGGCGTTGCTGGCCAGCGTCACCACCGTCTGCTTCAGGTTGTTGAGCAGCCCGCTGCCCAGACCCAGACCCAGCTCCTCAGGGTCCACCTGGTTACTGATGGCAGCGTGGAGCTGCAGGGGGGTGGAGGGAGGGAGGGAGGGAAGGAGGGAGAGAGGAAAGGAAAAGAGGAGAGAAAAGAAGTAAAAGAGACAGAAAGACAGAGAGAGAGAGAGAAGAAAGATAAGAGAGAATGAGAAAAGAGGAAAATAAAAAAGCAAATGAGAGAGAGAGAGAGAGAGGAAGAAGAGGGAAGAAGGGAGGAAGAGTGGGAAGAGAGGGATGGGAGGAGAGAGGGAAAAGAAAAGGAAAACAAAATTAAAGGAACAGAGAGGGGGGTAGAGAGAAGTGGACAAACACAAGGGAAGAGTGGAGAGGAGGAAGAGAAGAAAAGAAGGGGGAGGGAGAAGGCACACATTAAGCGTCACTTGCCATCATCACAGACGCAGAGTTGAAAGCTTCCACGCAGTGGAATGTACTAGAACTTTTTTAGTCCATATCTTTAGCGCCAAAGCAAACACGCCAATGCTGCCACAGAGACTCAACCTCTGTCTGGTATTCAGGAAATATGCAAGCAGACTAAAAATAGCTAAAACTAAACTATCTTAATGCCATTCAAAGGAAATGATCGCATCTGTGATCCTTCGAGAGTATTTTCCTGTGTACGACATGACACAAAACTATGCTTTGTTGTGTGGTCAATTGCTGTGCATGTGTGGAAGGTTTGTGTGTTTTGTCAGCCATGGACCAATTCTTGTGTATCAGAGCATTGCACATCAGGCTGTTTGTCCAACCATGCCCACTTACACCGTACATTAACTGGCAAAATACACAGAGTTTTTCACATGTGTATATGTGTGTGTTTTCATGCAATTCCTACCTGGCTGTGGGCATAACAACTTAATGTGAATGTGTGTGTGTGTGTGTGTGTGTGTGTGTGTGTGTTTCTTTACCTGTAGGCGTAGCAGGTTGAGCGTGGCCACCACCATGCACTCCTTCTCCTGTGGCGGGGGCCAGTCGGAGCTGCCATCCATGCCCTCGCTCACCTGGCGCAGCAGCAGGTCCAGCTGCTCGAAGGTCATCGGGCACACGTCCACCACGAAGGGCACGCGCAAACCCACTGACCATTCAGAGCATGACGACCATGCAAAGCTCTGAAAACACACACACACACGGAATTAAAAATAATTACTACTGCTCCTTCATTTATGCTATGGAAACGATTCTGATTATTTATTTTTATTTGTATAAATAGTAATAATAATATTACAAAACACCAAGCATATAGCTATCAATTAAGAGAATAATGCATTTTTCTGTGCAGCATCCAAGAGTGGAGTGGGCCAGGTGAGGTTGACCAGAGTCAGGTGATGTGTTGCGTACCTGTCCGGGACCGCAGGCGATGCCCACGATGTGTTTGGAGTTGAGGCCGGGCAGGGCCTTGGGCTGCTTCTTGTTGGAGAAGAGCGTGTCAAAGTGCTGCAGTTTATCGTTGCTGCCCCAGCTGTGCACCTCGCCGTCTTCGGTGAGCGCCAAGCAGTGTGTGGAGCCCACCGCAATGTCCACCACCTTTTTACCTGAAACACACAGACCAGCATGGGGGACTAGGGGTTGTTGCAAAGAGACACATTCACAGCTATCCCGTCTTGAAGAACCAGCATGTTACTTTGGCATTTACATTGACATTGTTTGGTACAGATTTTTGTAAAATCTTTGCATTAAGTACAAATTAATATCAGTGTAATGACTACATTTGTTTTCATTGTTTTGCATTAATACACTGTACGCAGCATAGATGCAATGGCACGTATGGACACGTATGGACACGTATGGACACGTATGGACACGTATGGACACGTATGGACACGTATGGACACAAGAGAAGTAGGACGTAGAGTGTATTTACTGACCCTGTAGACTGTCCAGCAGTTTTGGGTAGCGGACGTGTTCGTCAGTGCCGTGGCCCAGCCTCTGGTTGTCTCCCTTGCCCCAGGTGTACACCTGGCCGTCTTTGGTGAGGGCCACGGAGAACTGGCTGCCGCAGCACACCTTCACGATGTCCAGGTCCTGCAGCTTCTCCACCAGCTTGGGCGTCTTGCAGCCGTCGCTGCCTCCGCGCCCCAGCTTCCCATAGTCCCCGTCCCCCCACGACCACACCTGACCTGGGGGCACACAACCAGGAGATGTTCCAAAAACGTAGTTGTTTGACACTTTACATTATGGAATAACATTACATTTTGTTCAGTCAAGAACATATTCATCAGTTCATACAATTTTCATTAACTACCAAAAATTTGTGATTACAGGAGGAGGAACATTTTTTTATAGTCCTTCCATTATAGTATCTGTCATGTCATCAAAACACATTTATTTTCTGAAATGACTGCAGAACTTTTACAGTGAATGTGAAATGCTTACTGTGCTCCACAGGGTGTTCTTATGTGTGGAAAGGCATGCTGGTGTGTGTTTATCATTCTCCTCGAGCCTCGATGATGGTGTGTATGTGTATGTGTGTGTGTGGGTGTGTGTGGGTGTGTGTGTGTGTGTGTGTGTGTGTGTGTGTGTGTGTGTGTGTGTATCTGTGT
>JASCQY010000002.1:17507312-17521791 GCA_030264315.1 Sardinella tawilis
GAAATGATGTCTGGACCATCTAAAGTGTTACAAGTTTGGCACACGCTTTGGAGTTTTGGTGTTACTGTGTTACAACAAGGTTATTGATATTGCCATTTGCTAATTGCGATTCATCCCAAATGGCATCTTTGTCCGACAAATCAACGCCAGTGTTTGGCGTTGGAATTGCAGTGCTGTCTAGTTTCATCAATGGCTCTACATTTGTGCTTCAGAAAAAAGGAATTTTACGTGCTCGTGAAAGAGGTAACGTTAACGTCTAAGTGTTTTTTAACGCATTTTTCACATAAAATGTTATGAACAGCCAATATTTGTGAAACACTTGGAGATGAAAACGTCTTTGAAAATGAATAGCCTACACTACATACTGTAGTAGGCTACATTCAAACTTGTAGATTATTTTTCTGAGCAAAGTTCAAAAGCTGACAGTATTTTTCAGGAGGATCCTACCTAGCAGATGCTGTGTGGTGGAGCGGGACACTTGCAAGTGAGTGAAACATTGAGCCTTTAATGTACCATGTTTGACGGTTTTTATATCAGACTATTAATGTCAGTGATTCATTCATCTTCTAATTTCATCATCATTATCATCATCATCATCATCACATTTCTTCCAATGTCGTTAAATAGCTGTGGTGGGACAGATTGGGAATTTTGTGGCATACAATGCTGCCCCCGCTGTATTAGTCACCCCTCTGGGAGCCCTTGGAGTGCTTTTTGGGTGAGTTGATGTTCTTCAAAAGGGTTATTATAGCCTAAGACATGGAACACTAGAGGTTAGCCTGCCCTTTGGACTTCACTGACATTGCTGCCCCAACATTCTGTTACAGGGCCACCCTTGCCTCCTTCATTCTTCAGGAGCACCTAAACGTTCTTGGAAAACTGGGCTGTGCACTTTGTTGCTGTGGGTCTGTTGTGCTCATCATTCACTCTCCAAAATCTGACAATGTGACCTCAAGGACAGAGCTAGAGGAGAGACTAGTAGATCCAGGTAGATCCAAATTTCTGTTGTTGAAAGACCTAAAGGGTTTTTGAAATTCTTGTCTTTTTCACAGTGTATGTTTTATGTTCCCCTAACATATTTTATTTTCTCTCTTCTCATCTACATTTATTGGCTGTGTTGTAGCCTACCCTGTCCATATGTTGTCTGTTAAGAGTGACACCAGGAAAGCAAACTTTGCAAAACCAAATAATGCTATTGTAGATTGTAATAATAATATAATGGGAATAATAACAATGATATTTTGTTACACATAGTTACACATATCACTCATGACAGTGTCGGTCTTTGTGTCAACTGTTTTGTATCTTTTTTTCAAAATGCAGTGGTCATGGTGTACATCATGCTTGTTGTGGTTCTACTGGTCATCTTGATTGGATGGTTGGCCCCAGCCTATGGATCGTCCAACATCATGGTGTATGTCGGCATCTGCTCCCTCCTGGGTACTTTCACTGTTCCCTGCTGCAAAGGTCTTGGTCTGGCTGCTCAAGATGCCTTTGATGGGATGTCTGTGGAAAACAACCAGGCTGCCATTCTCTTCTTGAGCTTACTTGGCACTCTTATAGTTAGCATTCTAATTCAGTTCACTTTTATCAACAGAGGACTTGAAAGATTCAGCTCTCATATGTTTGAGGCAATCTATTATGTAGCATTCACATCAACAGTGATTTTGGCATCTGCCATTCTTTTCAGAGAGTGGACCTCAGTCAGTATAGTGGATTGTCTGGGCATGCTTTGTGGTCTGACGACTGTGTCGGTAGGGGTTGCTCTGCTGCAGATCTCCCAAGAAGCCTCACTTACATGGACGAAGAAATCCAAAAAAGTTGAGTGATAGAACTTTCAGGCACAGAATTTGGTCTTGATAACTATAGCCTATGTTGATTTCAAGATATTTGAGGGAACAACATGTGCCATAACTTTTTTTAATAAACCGAACCGAACGACTTCCAAAATAACTAATTTGGTGACATTATGAACTGCTCCATGTGTGCATATGTGAATAATTATAATTATGCTGTGCATATAAAACTTGTATTAATTCATTAATACATAATGAGTGTATTTGTTCTGTATTGTATCATTAAAGAAAGAAAGAAAAAAAAACATTTGCCTTTCTTTCCTTTCCGTTTGATGAAATCTACTGTGAACCCTTAGTTGGAAACCGGTTAAACCTGTATCATATCTGCTTGTTTGGGACTTCGTACCCAAAGACTTACGTAGCCTACCTCTTCATTTTTACGTGTGGTACACTCCCTTGGACAATACACAGACGTGCTCAGAGAGCAGGTTGTAGGCTAGTGAATAGCCATCACATTAAGTTACTTTAAACGACGCTGGGGCTGAAATTGTAACCTGCTTGGTGACCAGATGATGTAGCCTGAATCATTTGCATTATTCAGAGTAATTCTACCCAGCAGCAAGAAGGAGCGTTTGTCTACATCCAGTGCGACTGCTGCTCTACAGGTAACATGTTCTTGACAATCGTCCACAGCCATCTGTAGTTTGAGGTTCATTTTCTGCGACTGTAAGGTAAGGTTATGACTTAATGAGTTTGTCTGAATCAGACCTGCCTGCTATGCTATCACAGTCTGTCACTAGTCACTAGTCTGTGGCTAAAACCTGTCCGGACTTTTGGATGTTAACACAGAGAGCCATTGTGTCGCTGCCGTTAAAGAAATGTGTAGTTGACGTGAGGAGTTTTTGGAATTTCAATTTATTTTTGTATGTACCACTATGTACTCAAAATAAATAAATTATAAATTGTACTGGCAGACATCAGGCCACTGACATTTTTCTCCATAGACTTTTGCTTTTCTCCAATCTGACGTCACATGTTTACAAGTGAACGTAAGACCCTGCTGTCCAATGGAAATCTTGCATTTTTGCACCTGCGCATTGAGTCTCTTCATGTAGGAGGACCAACCTGGGACCAACCCGTCAACCTTGCAGGGTGGAAGCGAGATAGCTTAGTCTGTTGATAATAAATCAAAATCAGCACTATGTGATACTTCTCCCGACAAAAGCAGTTAATCATTTGAACCCGAGGACACTAAAGGTAGCAAATGTTTATTCTTTATCAACGCCTGTTTTATTTTCCGCATGCCATGAACTACTGTGTGCAGCTAGCATTATAGTGTGAGGCTAGCTAGCCAACGTATCAAGGTGGATGCTATCTGACTACGAGACATTGAGACAAGTAATTTTAGAAGCTAGGGAGTTTTAGACATTGCCATATCTTTGTACGATTTATTATCCACATGTCGGCCTGGTAAAGTTGTACATTCAGCAGTTTTAGCATTTGGTATTAACGTTAGCTACATTCATTAGACTGGAAAGGTATAGTAAGTTAACGTTAGCTTCTAAGTGTTATCAGACATCGACTGAAATTATTTTGGTCAAGCTCAGATCAGCACTCTGATCATACATTAACTGCGAGCTGTGAGATATGTCGATTCCAACATTAGATGTACAGTTTCCTTACAAGTCAACAGCAACCGACTAGGAAGTAGCCTAGTCGGCCACAACCACAGTATCTAACGTTATGTTGCCTGCTTTCGTTTCGGTCAATGAATAACTTGCTTATCTGTGAAAAACGTTGAAATGTCAAGTATGCTAGCCTTGTGATTTAATCCAATTTGGATAAGTCGTTTTGTGTGTAGTGTCCTTGGCTTGTGGAATCATATGTGGGTACTTGCTAGGTCGCTAGGGTTTTATTTTACGAGCTAACGTTACGTCTAACCACTGTAAAGGAGGAGTTTCTTCCTGGTTTCCTCATTTAATGATCAAAGCTGCGAGAGAGCACTTCTCCACATAGGATAATGGCACTATAGTAATATGTTTCATCATGGCAATGAACGAAACTATAGAAAACCAGGCTTTAATACTATGCAATGTGACACACCCACAGGGTGAGTAATATAAGAAGGTCTGATTTTTTTTCTGAACATTTTTGTTGAAAGGGTTATGTCTGACTGTGTGTGTTTATATTTGTGTTTGTTTGTATCTTTCACTAGAAGGTAATGCTAATTTCCCATGTGTTCTCATTCTTTCTTTTAAGGCTTTATAGTTGGTCAGGTGTGTGACACTGGCCAGCCCCTACAGTGTTCGGTTATCAATGTGACGGACAGTAACAGCACATCCAGCATAGCAATGGGTCAGGACCGGGGAAAGTATGACTTTTACATTGGCCTGGGCTTGGCCGTCAGCTCCAGCATATTCATTGGTGGGAGCTTTATACTGAAGAAGAAAGGACTTCTTCGCCTAGCCAGGAAGGGCTCCATGAGAGCAGGTAGGCTACTTCTCATTTCAGTGCTTGTTTGCTCCTCAAAATTTCTCAGTGTCACACTTGACTCTTGAGGCTGTTGTAAGTTATAGGAAGTTGAGAAGTATTGAAATTCTTTCCTGTTCAGACTTATGCGTAGAAGAGGCTATTTACAGTGTCTTCACTGCTCAGCCTTGCTATGCAATCTCCTCAAGCCTTATGACAAAATGGGGTGGAAAGGTTTATTGCACATATTCACTGGTCCATGGTGAAACCGTTTGTTTTATTACTGTCAGGAATTGTAAAAATGGCGTTATGGCAGCTCCTGCTCTTCTGACATTATTTTATAGATTACTTCACAACATACGAAGTTCAACAGTATCGCTGTTTAGGTTAACCATTACTATGATGTTTACGTCCTGCATGTCAGCTGAAAAAAGCAATGCTGTTTGACAGGGTTGGCCAGTTACATTAACATTTCAGCAGAGGAGGCAAACAAAAGTCTAAGAGCTCAATGTGCTTTCCTTTGTCTAGGACAAGGCGGTCATGCATACCTAAAGGAGTGGTTATGGTGGGCAGGCTTGTTATCAAGTAAGTAAGAATATTTGCTTTTTCAAAAGAAAGTATGGTTGTGCTCCTGCATTGTTTTGTGTGTGTGTGTGTGTGTGTGTGTGTGTGTGTGTGTGTGTGTGTTTGTGGTTACCATGCAGAGTGCTACATTGACCTACATAGAAAGGTTATGGTTTGACATACCAAGTAAAACCATTTCTTTGGTTTTTCATAGTGGGGGCAGGCGAAGCTGCCAACTTTGCCGCGTATGCTTTCGCACCAGCTACCCTCGTGACGCCACTGGGAGCGCTCAGCGTCCTTGTGAGGTGTGTTTCTCGCCTTTTTTTTCCCCCCTCCCAGTGACTAAAGCCTTTAGCATGTTGTCAGAAGGCTCGTGAAGTAATGGGTGTGTACCTGTTATTTTTTTTTTTTTTCTCAGTGCAATCCTGTCCTCCTACTTTCTGACGGAGAGGCTGAACCTACACGGGAAGCTGGGCTGTGTGCTCAGTATCCTGGGCTCCACTACCATGGTCATCCATGCACCTCAGGAGGAGGAGATCAGCAGTCTGGAAGTCATGGCCAAGAAGCTAGTTGATCCAGGTAAACCAGCAGCAGTTCACTCAATGGCCTAATCCCAGTGTCCAACCCCTCTGTGTCTAAACTGGCTTACATTTACTTCATGATTGCCTTGGATTTTATGACATTAAAGGAGTAAAGGAGAATTTTGTCCTTTAATGACACTCCCAATTTAGGCATTGACCTATGTCAGGGCCTGAGTTAATACTCATGATGGGCTGTGAATTCACACCTTGACTGTTAAGATGTGACTCATGTGACACTATGTGGTGTGGAGATATGTCTCTTGGGCCAGTTTTCAGAACTGAAGCAGCTTTTTTTTTTTTAAAGAGAGATGAAATGTCTTCAAGTTCCATAAAAAAAGTCCAGACGCTCACAGACATGGGTCAGGAATGACATTGGGAAACACTGGGCAGTTTCAGTGACGTGTTAATGTAAACTTAAGGGGCTATGATCTCATGGGTGGGTGTGGTGTGTGTTGAGGTTCACGAGTTTCCTGACGCAATCTTTCCATTTCCCAGGCTTTGTGCTGTTTGCCACCTGTGTCGTAATCGTGGCCCTCATTTTCATCTTCGTGGTGGGACCGAGGCACGGTCAGACCAACATCTTAGTTTACATCACCATCTGCTCCGTGATCGGAGCCCTGTCCGTCTCCTGTGTGAAGGGACTGGGCATCGCCATCAAGGAAGCCATCGGGGGACGGCATGTGGTGAGCAACCCGCTCTCGTGGGTGTTGCTTCTGGGCCTGGTGGCCTGCGTCAGTACGCAGATCAACTACCTGAACAAGGCACTGGACATCTTCAACACATCGCTGGTGACACCCATCTACTACGTGTTCTTCACCACGTCCGTGCTCACCTGCTCGGCTATTCTCTTCAAGGAGTGGGAGCACATGGGCACGGACGACGTCATCGGTACACTCAGCGGCTTCATCACCATAATCGTGGGCATCTTCCTGCTCCACGCCTTCAAGGACGTCAATGTCAGCCTGGCCACACTGGCCGTGTCCATCCGCAAGGAGGAGAGGCCGGCCTCAGCGCCCAACGGCCTGGCCTCCCACGGTCACTCTACCTATGAGCTGCTGCACAATGACACCACCGAGGACCTCGATGACCGGGAGATGGGACTGCCCTTTGACAGCATCTCCAGAAGGAATGGCTCCACTTCAACCTCGTAAAAAGGGGCTGGACACGACAAAGCATCTACAGGACTGATGCAACGCGTGGACCTTATGCCCCTTGGTTTTATTTAAGACAATCAGCTCTTGGGCGAATTTATGGAACAAGCGATTGTAACTAAAGTTTTTTTTTTATTATTATAATTATTTGCCTTAAAAAATTAATAATTTTTGACTTAAATGAACTACTTGGTTCAAATTCCTCATCTCATTCTCCCTGTAGCACTGTAAATATTTATCCTGTTTTTGAGAGCTTTTGTTAGGACTTCTGTACAAATGTCTGTATTTACATGCACTGAGTTTCTTTCTACCTACGACTATTGGTTCCATGATCTTTGTAATAAAGTTGACCCATGTGAAGATGCGATCCTACTAAAACAACTCTTTGGTAGAAGGCTTTATTCACAAAAAGAAACAAAACTTCTATGTTATATTTATTGAATTAAAATCAAGTTACAATCAATTCACATACAAAAGGCACAAGGAATAATGTTTTTTTAACATTGGTAAGAACTTGGTTACTTTAATTTCAAGATTATAGAAAAACAGTATTGCATGCAATTTGTCAAATCCACCTTATAGAAAATATACTCTACTTTCAACCCCTTCTACCCAATAGGTCCCATTACTCTTAATATTCACCACAGCACCACCCTTTAAATAGCTGTAAAAACCCTCCTCCCTCCCTCAACTGCCACTTTCCATTTGTATAGAAAACATGAAAAATGAGCATACTATCCTAAAAACAGAATGATAATAGTTATTCTTTTGTAATAAGGCACATGTTTACAAAATTTATAGACAATAACTGACTTGGGCCACAAAATATAATTGTATCTTTTTTTTTTTTTGCTTTTTGTTCAGAAGAACACACAGAAGAGAAATGTGGTTAAAGGAAGGATGTCTCTTCATTAGATGCTACTTCGCTGAATAGGAATTGCACACAGTAAGTGTGGTGCTCTTACTGGCTTGCTAAATTCAGTGGAGTTGATGGATTTCTATGTTCTGGGCAGGACCCATGCGGCCAGAAGAATCTCAGTTCATGGCATGTGATTGGTGGAAGGTGCGGTTGGAATTTCAGTTGCTGGCAAGTGATTGGTGGATGGGTGGCTGGAAGCACCTCACATGTTCCACTGGCATGTTCTCCCCATCCCCAGATTTCAGGTACTTGTTGAGGATGGCAAAAATCTCATCGTTCAGGACTTGGAACTTGCGGATTCTGTCGACCATCTTCTTCAGTGGCTGGGGAATTAAGAAAGAAGCAAGATAAACTTTCTGTGCTCAGACACAGATGAATTATTAAAAAGACTTACAAAACATTTTCAACTTCAGGTGATTAATACACAATATTTCTGATGCACAGTACTTGTGCATTGCAATTTGCAACTTTATAAAGGTGATAGTCCTTGTCCAAGGCACTTAATGCTCTTCTTGAGTTTTTGGCTCCATGCTGCTGCTGTCTTCCTCAACAACTAACTGGCCCCAGAGGAGTGATTTAATGATGTGCTCTGCTAGGAACCTCCCACGGTCTCTTGTCCTTCACTTACCACGCTCTTGATGACCTCGTCTTTGCCGTCGTGTTTCTGCACCTTCAGCAGGTGGTAGGCGAAGTCCAGGATGTCGAAGCGCCGCTGCTGGCCCAGCAGGGTGATGATCATGCAACCGGCCCAGTTGAGGCCGTCGCCAAAGCATTGCCTGCAAAAACGGGGGGGAAAAAATGCTTTGTTGGAAACGTCCAGGTTGGATGTCTGTGGAAATGGCCGTTTGCACAGCTACAGTACTGTGGCTAAAGAGGATATTTTAAGGTTCTCTTTGAAAAACTGAACAGCCTAACCAAATAGATTGGCTAGCATGCATTGTTTTATGTGTTGACACTGGCAAGGTGTTCCAGTTGAGATAAGTCCCAAAATGGAGATCATTCCTCTAAAACCCTGCCGCCCCCCCAACTACCACCCCCATCAAGCCACATGGCTTTTTGCCTCTCCATCTCCACAAAGCCCAACAACCCTCTCAACCAACCCCAACTGCACACGATGCAGTTTTATGTAGAGGCTGACAAACAGATGCAATTTCACTTCATGTCTTACACCCAGTATCATTATGCGTGTGATGATAAAATATCCATGTAGCCTTGATATAGAAAGGAATAGGCAGGATGGGATGGACTCAAGACGAGTAGGTGAAAGTACTCCACACTCACTCCACAGTGAACTCGTGCGCTCCCACGGGGATGCAGTACACAAACTGCATGGCGCTCCACAGACGGTGGAACTCCACGCACTCGTCCACGTGCATGACGCCATTGCTGGGCAACGGGCCACGCCAGATGGGGTCATCGAGGAAACCGCGCACGCGAGTCAAGATGACCTCAAACATGGAGAGGCCGCAGCACAGCCGCTCTTTGGTGAGCAGGTCTCCCTCGCGAGCGATGGCTATTTGCTGTGGAGATGCAAACAGAAAAAGCGAAAAATCAAAACAAACACGCACACACGCACGCACGCACACACACACACACACACACAAAAAACATCATTACAGCTATCACTGCAGCCAGTTCATCGTCCTCATACACACTCACACACAGACCCACACACACACACACACACACACACAGACATTAGATGCTGAGGATGAACTGAAGTCAGCATCCTGAGGAGGCTAATTGGGTGTGCTAATGACTGTGCAAATGATTCTGATTGCCTGACGCTGCTCACGGCTCTAATGGTGTTGGATGTGAGGAACGCCCACCTGTGGGGTGCCAAGGCGCTCAATTAGCGGCACCATGTGCAGAGCTGTGTATTTGGCCTCCAAACGCTTCATCTTGGCATCCAAACGCTCCCCCTCTGCAAAGGCAAAACACAGCTAATTAATTACGGGCCAACTACATAGGTTAGAAACACACACACACACACACACACACACAAACACATCCAACTAAACTTGTGTACACAAATACAAATTACAAAAACTTCAGAAATGGTATCTGGTATCTGTACTTTACTTGAGTATTCAAGTAAAGAGCAGTTTGACTTTTCTAAGATTCTACTCCTTACAATTTTACAACAGACTGGTTACTTAGACCTGGGTGGGGTGGGGTATCTATGGTAGTGATGGTGATGGTATGAAACACCATCAGGAAAGAGCTGGAAATAACGGCTGAGGATTGTTCCAGTGTTAAATTTGGACTGCCACTGAAGGCTACAGTCTGTTTCCTTCAACAAAAACAGACGTCAAAATAGTCCTTCAAACAAGCCAGGGTACTTTTTACTTTCATACTTCAAGTGCATTAGAGACTGTATTTTCCACTTTTACTAAAGGAAGTCAAGTCAGTAATGGCAACATTTTTACCAGTCTTATTTTACTTCTTCTTTCTCTTTTTTATTTTTGCCATTTTTACTACATTTTTACTACATTTTACTACACAAAATATGCACTTAGCCTCACCTTTGACATGAACTCTTGGCAGAATGTTTTGGAAGGGTGCAGCATGTAAGAGGTCACAAACTTCTTCTTGGG
This sequence comes from Sardinella tawilis, assembly GCA_030264315.1. Lineage (NCBI taxonomy): Eukaryota > Metazoa > Chordata > Actinopteri > Clupeiformes > Clupeidae > Sardinella > Sardinella tawilis. The sequence goes on from JASCQY010000002.1 coordinate 17,517,390, forward strand.
ACTGAAATACAGAAAGGGCAGATTATTAGATTAGATCTTACTTAGATCAGAGCACACTTCTGTGAGATGCATGACAACAAACAAGTGACAAAACCTGTTTGACACAGATTAGAGGCCCCCCCTCGCCATTCTCAAACTCTTATACAGAGCTTACTCAGCCTGAAAACAAGCCAAACTGTAAAATGTACAGTCTGGCCAATAGCCATGACCGATAGGCCTGGCTCTGTCCTAAGAGCAGAATCAACGGTTGTCTTTCAAACCGCATAATCCTACGACCAATCAGTGCATTGTTGGTGAAATGGTAAAAACGGCCTTTTTTTAAACAAATGACTTGAGTGCCTTTTTCTGCTCAACTTTCAAAGAAAAGCCTAGTCTAGCCTAAGTCTAACTTTCAAAGTTGATGCCAAAGGACTGTTATTCTTTGGCCATTGGTTGTTTGTCATGTTGTCATGCTAAAGCCACGTCCACACACGTCGCTTCTCTTTACTTGTGCAAAAGTTAAATAAATTTTAACTCAAAACCAGCAACATTGCATCTCTCCTACTCTCATCGCTGGAACACATAAACATTCTATTGACTGATGTCGCTCAGCCAGTAGCGAGTGACGACGTTTGTGGATGTAGCTTAAACCTGCCCAACAACTCTCTACAAAGATAGAGCATTTAGTTCATACCAAGCCTTGGTAGGACCAATGGTAGATCATCTACTGAGGGGCCTATGGTGCTTGGCTAGAAGAGTGTCTGCTGAGCAAAACTTTTTGCTACCACTAGGATACGGCCTAGATTTCTAGGATAACACAACATTCTTTTGGATCTATTTTTGAGAGTCGATGGTTTTATCTTGTTAGTTTTTGTTTTGTTTTTTTGTTTTGTTTTTTTTATAAGTTAATGAAAAGATCTATTTTCTGGATGCATTAAGCAGACGTGAAGCAGAGAAGCCAAGTAAAAACACCTCAAATTGAGGCAGCTTCTGGTGGTTGTGAATACGGCCGCACTGAAGGCGTTAGAGTGACATGTATTTATAAGTCAATTTTCACACGCTCTGGCCCCTGTTGCATTTCACACTTGTTGCAAAATTACAGATGCCTGTACCAGTGTTAACAGAAATCACCCACTGAGAAAAGCTTTTAGTTTGGGGTTTGGGGTAGTTTTAGTTTGCTTTGATAGATATACTGACAACTGTAGACCCAGCTCTTTCAAGAATTTCTCCAGGCCTAAATGTTGCACTTCTACTACAGTCTTGCACTTGACTTCATACCAACAGCATGCACCTTTTAGCATTTCTTAGCTTAGTTTCCCTCACATTGTGCTGTTGTTGGAATGTTTTATCCTTGTTTTTAAGTCCCTTTGGATAAAAGCGTCAGTCAAATGCATAAGTGTAAATGTAAATGTAATGCTCCTCAGGCAGCAGGTACAGCATGTTGGCAATTCTGCACACTTGTGCTTTATCAGGCACCGACAGAAGATGGCAGTGCACAATCACCTTGCTATAGACATTCTGCTGAAAGGCAGACCTGCTGGTGAAAATTTTTTTTTTTTCTTTAATAACACACTGTGCATCCTTCATTCTCCTCCCACTGCCTTTACTGGAGTGTAACGACGCAGAAATAATCCAGACTGCATTAACCTTTCTGATCATTAGCATGCATGTAAGGACGCGGAGCAGTATGCATGAGAGGGTGTGTGTGTGTGTATGTGCGTGTGTGTGTCTAGCAGAAGTAATAACAGAGCTCATATTGAACCTGTCCATTGGTCAGACATGTTGCACAATGGCACGATGCAATAACGATCTCAACAGGAGTCCTCAGCCATGCCTACATACACAAGTGGTGTGTGTGTGTGTGTGTGTGTGTGTGTGTGTGGTGTGATAAGTGAAATGATGCATGTGTGTGTAGCCTTATCAAACCCTCCTGCAAGGGGGGTCTAATGCGGACACACAGAGCTCTTACCAGCAGTCACCACGTCATCACTATGTAGGTTGGAGCACTTTGGTCAACCATTGGTTGTTTTAAATTGTGCTTCATAAATCATTCATAAATCATAAAGCAGCGCACTAGTAAGAGTGAACCATGGAACTCGTCAAGCGGACAGGCCAATAACAACCTATACACATAGTCATAGTGACGGACAGTGTGGTATTCAACCCCTCCCTCTCCTAAGACACCAACTGCCTCACCCAAGTGTGTTTTGGTCTCCGCCGTCCATTAGCCATGGGCCAAACACTGACCTCTGAGTCACATGCACCACGTACACACACATCAGTGGCCTGTTCAAACACACTGTTGTCAATTTGAAACACCTGTTGGCACCATCTCTCTTTCCCGGCAGAATTGACTCGGTCGCTTAATCGCCATCATTTTCTCCACAGGTGTAATAGACATCCTCTTTCCGACTTCTCCCCCTCTTTTGTTTGTCCCAAGGTAATGGCGGACACGGAGATGGATTTACGACCAACGAAAAGAGGAAATGTCAGGTTTTAAAGAGTGGTTAGGCAGAGATAAGCGTACAAGGGCGAGGGCCCTTGGGAATGGGCTCTCTCGTCAGCGGCACAATCACTTTTCATCCGGACTGCAGCAGGCTCTCCTCTTCACTTTTATCACTGTATTCATTTTTCACCCCTGTTTAAAAGGATAAAGCGAAGCACTTTCCATCGTGGTGAATTTGGTGACTGCACTGCCTCTGATGCAGACAGGAGAACGCCACTGTACAAAGAAGGCAGAAAAATGGCAGACACCACCATCAATCATGCGACCATAGGCAAAAATCTCTTCTTGAACATCTTCCGAGCTCTCCACTTATACCAACATCTAAGAAAAACAATCAAATTGAGCCACTTTCAGCATGTCCTTGCAACTTGCAAATACCTCCGTGAGGACCCGATGCCTCCATTCTAGCAATACCAATAATTTGCAAAGCTTACAAACTGTAGCAAACTCAAATGCATGAAACCTACATTTTTATTTCAGGAAAAAAAATATCCCAATAAGTAAGTGTCTGTCTAAAAGTGGGCCAAGCAGAAACAAATTAGGCTTCAGGTGCCTCAAGTGAACCTGGACAAAACACCAATTTTTGGTCTGGACTCGAGTGCGCCGCATGGGCCCACTCTTAAAGCCCGTTGAGTGCAGGGGGGGAAAAAACACAGCTGTGTTCCCATGACAACGCAGAACAAAGTGCAGGTTATCCTGAAACCAGCGTCCTTGAGAGACAATAATTCTAATGCTGACAAGCATCAAGAGGCCTTTCATCTGCTGATTGAGGAAAACACACATGCACAAAGAGGCATACAAAAAAAAATCAACAAGAATCAACACACTCCTTTGGTTTTCACAAACAGTGCTCACCCAGCTCATATTTTTGTTTGTTCAAATGTTTCCTAATAAATGTATGTGGGTACTTTCTAAAGCACTGTAAAACTGAGTAAATTATATAACAAACTAAATGAGAACGTATCACCTACATGTGTTGTTGACCTCCTAAAAAGGTCATCAATTGTATTTCTGCCAAGCTTCTAAAACAGATTGGACAATCTATTCAAACAAAATGCAGCTTAATGATTGCCTATCCCACAGAGCTACATGTGGAACAAGCCTTTTTTTCCTAAGTGGTTCTTGCGTCGGCGCTAGCATCCCTGATAGCATTGATTAGCTTGTCATCCTTCTTTTGTGAGGAGCTCAGTAATGAATGAAAACAGGCGTGGACACACATTAAGCACGCTCCTCATTCTGTCAAAATCATTTGCGGTGGATGAGCCAGTGGAGGGATATTTACCTGCTTTCAAGTCCTGCTCTGTAAATGCCAGACTGTGTTCACTGCTTTTAATTAAAACATATTTTACGGCCTGGAATCAAGTAACTGATGAGTGGCTTTTAAATGAGCTCCAATTTCATTTTGCCATGTTCTTTGAGGTCTGATACGCAGACATGGTATTAATCAAGTATTGCTCATTGAATTTGAACTGTACAGAGACTCTGCAGATCTCTTTCCACCAATCCAAAGACAGCGTTTGAAAATTATTACATATGGAATCTATAATATAGATGTCTATGATCTATGATACAGATGGAATCTTGCCCTAAAATCCAGAATCAATCTCTGATATTGATCCTGGATCCTGGATTCTCTCTTATATAAAGTGAACAGCCTTGCAACAGCCAGAGCAAATCTGTCTATAGTTGCCATCAGCTACAGGTATTGTCTGATTAATTAGTGTTGTTTAAATGTGCAATGTGTAAAAGAAGCTTCATTTAAAGGAGAACACCGGCGCGTCCAGACCTACATTCCAGTGGAAGCCGTGATCGAATACAACGAGCTGACAAAAAATGAGCAGAAACGATGCTACCTGAACGGAGTTATGGCAGTTTTAGTGAGGCAGCAAAATAGCGTAGCAATGGGGGCAGGCAGTT
>JASCQY010000002.1:17528460-17541713 GCA_030264315.1 Sardinella tawilis
GTATTTTGTCCAAATTTGCATTACCTAATGCGGTCGGTTTCAGAGAAACGTTTTGCGCCCCACCTGTCATATGTCTATGCCCCACTAGTGGGGCCCGCCCCACACTTTGAGAAGCACTGAAGTAAAGTAACCTGGTGCTTTGATACAAAGCAAAAATCTGATCTTTTTTTTTTTTGGATAATACTGGCTTTTTTTTTTTTATTTCTGGGTTAGAGGTGACCTTTGAAAAGCCTCCAGAGAGGGGAAGGATCAGGCTCAAATCCGTAACCAGACCAACCCCTGTCTGAAGCTGATATGACTGTCAGCATCTGTCCCCCAGCACCAGTTAAAATCCACAATATGGAGTAGGCACTGCAGAGCAAAACATGCAGTCATTTGCAGCAACAATTTTGAAATGTCACAAAGCCCTTTAGGGAAAATGAAAATCGTTTTTTTTTTTTTTTTTTGACGACTGTCTTTCAGTTTTCAACAAAAGCACAAGCTGCACTGCCTGTCCGCAGTGTCTGGTTTAGAAAATAGATTTCTCATAAATAGAATATATTGTTAAGCAAACAAAAAAAGTACTGATGAATTAGAGTAATCTTACAAAAAAAGGAAAAAAGAAAAGGGAAAAACCCTCAACTAATTGGAATTGCAAATGCACTATTGTTAGGCCACAGATAGCAAGAATAAAATAATCTGCTGCTACACACTTATCTGAAGGAGGAGATTCATTATTTAACAAAAAACAACAACAACAACAACTACAACAACAACAACAAAACCCCCACTGGATCCTGCTGCCTGCAGCAGACTATGTCAGCACTAGCTCATGGGCTATAGACCACTGTGCTGTTTCACAATAGAAAATTAAAACCCAAATGACCAAAATCTCCATATAACCAGAGGCCTGTTTGTCTCAAATACTTGAAAATTCCAGCACTGGGATGGTTTTAAAACAAAAGCCAGAGCAATTTGACACACTTCAACACTAGAATGAGTGAGCGAGTGGGGGTTAAGTGTGGATTTTGAAGGCAGACTGGCACATCAAGAGGTCAGCTCAATTGCACCAGGCATTTGGGGTTTGCTCCGACAGAAAAACCATGGAGAAAAACTGAGGCAACACCAAAGACAATCCTTTCTGTTCAGGCTCCCGGAGCTGACAGACAATCACAAAACATCAACTAAATCCTACTCTGCCTGAAATATGAAAGAGAAAGAAAGCCGGAGTAAACATTCCTACTTCCCTCCCTCTCTTCTTCCCTTTCTCTCTTTCGCAGGGCTGCGATACGACCAGTTCCTCTCGCTCTCCTTACCATACCAACCGCCCCCCTTTTATCCCTCATGCCAGCATGCCCATCGCTGTGCAGAATATCACGGCCACCTCGGCCATGGTGAGCTGGCCTTTGGCGCCCGGCTGCCTGGACACCTTCTACAGCATCATGTACCACCCCAACTGGAACAGTCTGCTGATGGGCTACACGCGCAAGAGCTTCATGCGCGAGCACCACGTGCCCGTCAGCCAGACCACCACGCTCCTGGGCAACCTGAGCCCGCAGACCACCTACATACTTTGTGTCAGCTGTCAGTCGGCAGTGGCGGGCAGCGCCGCGCGTGAGCAGTGCCAGGTGTTCAACACGCTGGACGAAGCGTCGGAGATGGGCGGCGCCGCCGGCGCGCGACGCGACCTGGCCATGGGTGTGTGGCTGGCCAGCAGCCTCCTGCTCCTGGTCATCGCCGTGGTGCTGCTCTGGGGGTGCCTCTACTCCATGTGCCCCGGGCAGGGCCAGGGCCAGCGGCACCCAGGGGAAGAGGGCAATTGCCCCGCTTTGTGCTCCCCACACCCGGGCCAGACTCTAGTGTCTGGAGGAGGAGGAGGTGGAGCAGGAGGAGGAGGAGGAAGAGGAGGAGGAAGTATTGGGGATATAAGAAACAGCAGCTTCTACACACCCAGCTGCAGTGAGGAAGAGGAGGAGGAGGAGGAAGAGGAGAATACCCAGCAGGCCACTGTGCTGGCAAACCCCTTCCACATGGGGGACGGAGTGGATGCCCAGGGGCACGAGCTTGGAAGCCTCCCCAAACAGAGCAACGGAGGCCCGAACTGAGACACGCCGATTGATTATCAAGCGGGACACATCCACTGTGGCATTTTCACAGCAGCCACACAGCACTGCCTGAGACTTAATGCTGCCTGATGTGAATCATTCTTTTTGCTTTGGGAAGCTGCTATGGCTTCAGGGATTGGAGATGATCAATGTTGTCAATGAGTCATATAGGGCAGAGAGCCCTTTGGAGGCCTTAGGGCTCATGGGAAGAGAAAAACGAGCAACTAGCAATTGCTTCAGTGTTATGACTGATAGATGGGACATTTAATTTCTTTTGGGAATCTTTCAAGGGTTCGGCAGAAACCATAAACGGACCATTAACAACATAGATAGCACAACACCTTGAACTTCTAGAGAGTACAAGCATACTTTGAGGTTTTGAGAACCTTTTTCGACATTTAGCTTTATTTACAACATGAACACACCAATGAGCACTAAAATATTCTAAGGATGCTTTTGTTTTTCTGTGCAAAATATTAATGTTTGCAGTAGCTGACAATCAAACAAATGGAAAAAAAACGAAAGCAAACTACTGCCTTTGGACAAATTTTCCATAGTAGGGTGACTGCAAAACAACATCATTGTATTACGTTGTGTTTTAAGCTCCATGCATTTTCCTGCTTTTTGTAGCCGACAGCCACTGAGGTAAAACATGAGTTGTAATTAACAGTGGCAGGAAGACCACCTGTCTGATTCTGAGAAACAGTTTTTTTTTCCCCCTTTCCTTTTTTTCCAGTCATCGCCACAGCGTTGTGAGTTACGGCTCTGCTAAAAGATAATTAGGCTCACTGTGAAAGCACAATGAGACTATCGCTGTACAGCCCTTCATTAGCCCGGCTCGCTCGCTGGCTGGCTGAGATGTGAAAATAAATAAATAAATAAATAAAATTCATGCTTGTGTGATGGTACCCTGAGGCCTCAAACGTCTGGTACATTTTTTCCATAATGTGACAACAGCTCTAGGAACGTGCGAGGGAACTGAAACCTCGGGCGGGGAATATAATGCAATCCAATAATATGAGATGATGCCAACAATGAAACCGAATGCAACATCATCACGCCATTATTCTGGCTGTAATAACAATCTCGGACAAAACCTCATTTTGCATGCCATCTCGTGTGCGTGGCTACAGCAGCCTTGAGACTGAATGATCAATTCCCGTATGGGCTGTATGCTAGAGGTTCAGGCCGTGATTACAGTACATTGAGTCAGAACTGTTGTTCAGTTTCTGAGTAATGGACACAGTCAATGGCCTTCAAAGGTTTACGGCCCATTTTAAACATCCAAGCGCATTAAACACCCCCATGTTTCCACATACATGTAGGTCTGGCTCTGTGAATGGACGATGAGGAAGAAAGTTGCTTGGACTGCGTCATGCACTATTTCATTCTATCAAAACACATTGCTTCAGGGCCAGGCTAGCAATGGGCAGTGTCTGACTGACAGTCAGGGAGCATATGACTGGCAGTCAGACAATGTCAACTTTTTATCACTTTTTTTTTCCTGTAGTGTCCACATGGTACAAAAAGCATCCTTCAAGATGCTTCATGTAGTTTTGCTTGGCATTTCACTTTCTTTTTCTACCTTAAACTCATGGAGACGCTTCTGCACATGTATTTCATATTGAATATGAATTTCCCTGCTGTTGGTGGAGAATCCTAACTCACCTTTGACCCGTACAAGTAGTGGGGTTGGGCGTTAGGAGGCTTGTCCCTCTGGAACTCCTGGGAAAACGGAAGGACTGTGCGAACAAATCTACAAAACGAGAAAAAGAGAGGCAGAAACTACAATTAGACAAGAAAAGGGGTACAAAGAGCCCTCAGTGTTATACCAGATGATCTTTCTCAAGTGGAAAATCACAGTTCGAATGTATGCCGTTAAACAGATGAACAAGTAAATAATAGAACAAATAAATAAATACATAAAAGAAGAGAAGAAAGAGAGTGAGAGAATGAAAAAAACGGAAACAGATAGTGTATACTAAGGCAGTGAGGAGACAAAAACACCAGCACATGCTCACTCAGGCACCACAGAGACCATTTATAAGCCCATCCCGTGTATGCTGTGTGTGTACCCGCCTTTTTTTAGACATCTACCCCAGGGGGGGGTGGGGCTGAGAAGAGTATGACAAACAAATAATGCTGTCTCACTTTGATGTTCATTTTGTCTTGCCCAGTAAGTGAACTATGCTCTTTCTCTTTGCTCTTTGTTGACACGCACAGAAATGGTCAATGTAACAAAAAGAATGAATTGATTGGGACAATGAAGCCAGACAGGAAATGAGGGAGAGAGAGAGAGAGACAAACCTGGGTCCCTGTGGGGCACTTGCCCGTTGACGGCCCAGCCACTATAGCCAGCTGCACCACAGTGCCCCTCTCTCTTTTGTCTGCTTTTCATGGAATATTTTTCAAAATAGAGGATTTGAATCTGGAATAGCTTTGATGAATCCACAAAATAATAAAAGATAAACATCTCGGATAACCTGTATTAAGTATACAGCAAAAACACAGGCTGTATATCGACATGGCTTTATGAATAATTCTTATATATAGAGATTTAAAAAGTAGAAACGCCACAGTTTCTGAGCGAGGGGAGTTGAGAATAATTGGCTGAGTAAGTCCATTCCCTCTGGGAAGCTCAGAAAGGTAAACTGCTTGTTAGAGAAGACTGTCTGGCCAGCCTGTGCCTCATCAGATGCAGTCCTGGCGAGAAGCAGCCACCGGAGCGTCAGGTGTGTCTGAGGCTGTGCCCACCTTATCAAAGTTCGCTCCCTAAACTCCAGCAGCAGCAGCATCCAGACTGCAGAGCTTCCTCCATGCCAGACTCAGACGGTCATTATGCCCTGGGTACACGCAGCTCGGCTCGAAAGGTAGAGCCAACCAAATCCCTGTGTCAAACCCATCCTCTCTCTCTCTCCTTCCGTCTCTCTTTTTCTCTCTTCGCCTTTCTCTGATCCTCTCTTTCCCTCTCTCTGTCTCCCTTTTTCTCCCCCTCTTGGTCACATCATCTTTGTTCTTACTCCCCTATGATGCACGCCGTCTGTATTCATCCTCTGTTTCTCTCCTTCCCTCTCCTTTTCTCTCTGTTTCTGTCCCTCTTTGTCTGTGTCTCTCTCTCTCTATCTAAACCTCCCTCTCTATCAGATCACCTTTGTACTCACTCCCCTATGATGCACTCTTCTGTATTCCTCCTCTCTCTCCCTCCATCTGTCCCTCTCTCACCCCCTTTCTCCAACCCTTGTTCTGACTTCCCTATCAGGCAAAATTCTGTACTCTTCTTCTCTCTTCCTCCCTCTATCCTTCTCCCTCACTCTCTCTCCCTCTGTCTCTCCTTCTGTCACATCGCCCTTGTTCTCTCACTTCCTTGTGATGCATACCTCTGTATTTCCCTCTCTCTCATCTTTCTTTTGTTGCGTCTCCCCTGTTCCTCCTCTCCCCACTTAGTCATTCCTCTCTGCTTAGCAACCCCTGCCCCCCGCACCCCTCCCCTTCTCCTGTGTCCTTGTCTCACCTCTCGCAAGCCTTGCCGTTGCGGTCGCATTTCAGGTCAGATCGGTGGCATCTCATTATCCTCTCTCTCTCTCTCTCCCGCTCTCTCTCTCCCTCTCTCACTCTATGTTGGAATGGGATGGTGGTAGTGGTGGGACTAAATAGGTCAGACTTATTGTCCGTGCTCTGAAACATGATTTGTGGTACATCTCCCCTCCATCCCCCGGCCAACACACACACACACACACAAATACAAATACACCTTCCTTGCAAGTGACAGACGACTGACAAGGAGAGATTTTTATAAGAGAGGAACTCATCTTCCCATTCGCCTGCTCTCAATAATCTCTCCCTTCAAACTCGTCACGGTAAAAGCCTCACTTATCTGTCCGCCTCCCATTGTTAGCCTGTCCATCTTTCTCTCTTCAATTTCAGCGCCACATACGACAAACTGAAAACAAGTGGCAGCGGAACTGCGGGCCGAATCTGCGGCCATTGAGCTCTCAGGGCGAGACCTCTGTTATGTCGTGATTACACGCTATACAGGCTTTCAAATGAACTCCTCAAGGTGCTGGGATGCTTTATTGCTTCCTGGTCAAGGCAAGCTAATCCCGCCACTTGTCCTCCAGCACCCACTCTCAGTCAAGAAAAAGGGTGAAAAAGGCAAGGCGCTTCAAGTTTGGAGCGACAAAGACGGCGCAAGATTAAAGTCTCGTCCCTGCGGTGCTGACCGCCGTACCTGTTAGTGGAGCCGTTGTAGCAGTAGTTGGGTAGGAAGTCGTAGTTGAGCTCCCAGAAGACGTGCAGGGTGATGCGGCCGTAGGGAGCCGACACGTTGTGGTTGGCCTCCCGGAACATGGCGTCCATGCTGTCCAGTGTCAGGTACTTGCTCAGGAGCTTATGGGTCATGCGGTTGATCTCCAGGAGCCCCTCCAGCTCCTGATGGGGACACATGGACACTATGAGACACACTGCAGGGGTGTGTGCAGACGGACAGATGGACAACTGTGTGTGGGAAAGCACCCATCAACCAGCAACACATTTCACACACACACACACACACACTCCCCTGAGAGGCACAAGGACTCAATGAGACGCATGTTGGTGTGTGTAGACAGACAGACAGACAAAGTGTGTGAGACAGCACTTAATCACATTTCGTGCACCCACACCCACACCCACACCCACACTCTCCTAAGAGGCACAAGGGCTCAATGAGACGCATGCTGGTGCATGTACTGACAAATGGACAACAGTGTGTGGGAGCACTCAATCATATCACTCACACACACTCACACACACACATACACTTTTAAGAGGCATAAGAAGTCATTGAGACTAATGCAGGGTGTGTGTATATAGTGCATTTTACACACACACACACACACACACAGACAGACAGCATGCTAGTTCAGCTGTCTAGAGGCAGTAGACTCTCGCTAAATGATTTCTGCTCTGAGCTGCATTTCAATTGGCTGTGCAGATGGGTTTTCATTAAACCAACACCTGTCAGATCAGACTGCAAGAGGCAATTGCGAAAAAAGAAAAAAAAAATCTTTCATCTGCCTGGAAAGAAATCTCTGGTTGTGAAGTTCAGTACTGATATAAATATTACATAAAATATATTTGCCTGCCAATGTCACCCAGATGTAATTTTTATATTCATCAACTCTGACGGATGCGTTCATAAACTCTAAAAGCAAAAAAGTTTGAAGGACATGTGCAAATGCAAAACACCACTTTCCCTCAATCTGTTTTTCTCATCTGGGCTCTATTATAGTGGAGCAAGTGAATCACCCCTCTCTGCTCTGGTGAGTCAAAAAGTCCTCCCAGGTGAGCGAGGGAGGGAGGGAGGGAGGGAGGGAGTGAGTAAGCGTGTGTCATCTTAAGCTATCTAATGTTTGATCTCAACTTCATTAACGCCCAGTGCCCAGTGCCCACAGAGACTCACTGCTCCTGGGCTTGTACTGTACATCTCCAGGCCCAATAAAGGTCCTCTGGACAAAATGTTGACTATTTAATAGAAATATCTGCACTGGTGTCAAGTTAGAAATCTTTACTTTTGCGTTTTCCACTTTACTGTAGCTTGCATATGCCAGGTCAGCAGCTTCTCATAAAATGGTGTCTCTTTCTGTGTGTGTGTGTGTGTGTGTGTGTGTGTGTGCATGTGTGTGTATGCTTGCCTGCTTGTAAGTATGTGTATCTGCTTGTAAGTATGTGTGTATCTGTATGTGTGTGTGTGTGTGTGTGTGTGTGTGTGTTTGAGTGTGTGCGTGCATAATTGTGTGTGTGTGCTGCTGCACTCACCATGATGGAGGTGAGGTCCTCACTCTCGAAGCGGCTGATGGCCAGCTCCAGAGACTTGTGGAGCGCGGCAGACACCCTCTGGGTGATCAACCTGTTCAGGTCAATGGAGCGCCCCAGCAGCTGTGAAACACACGACGTGTGTCAAATCAGACCAAACTCAAAAGACAGGCCCAGAGACAGAAGGATAAACAGAGGAAATCAATACATATGGAACAGAACCACATCCAACAGCACATCAAGCAGGACAGATGAACACTAGACTAGATAGGAGAAAAAAAAAACAAATACTGAGAGACCCAAGAGCTAGACAAGGCAAAGAAAAGAGAGAAACAAAGAAAAGAGAGTTTAACAATATAAGCAAACAGAGAGAGAACAAGCATGTAAACAAGCAGATTTAGGGAAGGAGAGGCGGAAACACAAGACAGACATGGGGGGATGGATACAGGGGAGGATACAGGGGGTACACATGAACTGGCAGCCAGACTGAAGAGCCTGCCAGATACACAGACACAGCCAGACACAGACAAAGACAGATTCAGAAAAACAAACACACAGAGGCTGACGAGACAGACGGACACACACACACACACACACACACACACACGCGCACATACAGAAGCAGACCAACACAGTGAGGAAAACAAATGCAGGCACTGAGAGGCAGGCAAACAGATAGACACACACAGACACAGACACAGACACAGACAAGCCTGGGGGGTGCAGGAGCAGAGCAGCAGGCACAAGCCGACTGGCTGGTGTGCTGAGATTGAGTCAACAAGAGCCAGAGCCAAAACACAAACACAAACACGCTCACATCATCAACGAGAACGACAGACGAACAACACCTGACAGGACTGAGCTCAAAGACTATATACACAGCCCACATGATTGACAGGCAGCCACAGGTGCACTAACTTATGAATGAAAGCCTGTTTTCTGTGCACCGAGGTAACGAACCGGACCAGTCCTAACGATGCAATACTTTACAGCTTTCCTCTCGTCTCCCCACTTTTGTATTTTTCATGTCTTCATTCGGTCTTGAGTCATTAATATAATACAAGGGGCACTGAAGACTACACTGCACACGGCATCCCTTTGATGATGATGGCATAGGATGGACATACCTCATACCAACCCATTACACCTGCACTAAAAGAGAATAAACACAGTGGCCTGAGCTATGGAAGAAGTCTACGGCAAGCTGGTCACCACGGCAATAATTGACGGCAATAATTCATGGCTTCAGAATAAATGTGTGGAAGCCAGGAAAATATTAATTAATAATAGGAATTATATGAACACTGAATCTCTGCTAGAAGTTATGAAACTATGGTCATATTTTTTTATTTTTCTCACAGAAAAAAATTACTGGCGCTTGGCACTTCCTAGCACTGAATCTAAACTCATCAGTCTACATAATTAAATGACCACAGGGAAGCTTTTTATCAGGGCTTGTTTGTGAGTTGGCATGGAATTTTAAGTTTACATAATTTAAAATAACCTTGAAAATTCTTTTTTTATTTATATACAGTGTACATATATTATTTATATACATATATATTTATTATTTATTTATGCATCAGGGTCTTATGAATACATTTCTAAAAAGGATTCAATCCATTCTGTTCAGCTAATCCATTTTAGCTACAGTAATGCATCTATGCTATGCTGGGGGGGGGGGGGGTCTGGGTTTCAGGATGTGGAAGCAACTGTCAAAACATCTTGTTGCTGAGACTTTGAGTTGCAACTTGAATCTTGCAATGTGATTAGATTGAAAGGGGAAGGCCTGTTTTACGAGGCGGTGTCATGTGCTCCATTTACAGCTAAGTAACTAGCTAAGAGCAACTCTTTCATTTTTCCACCTATCTGCATATAGACTACGGGCTAAAAGCAAAGTCATCTTTGCCAAAACCTAGTACAATGCATCTCACGTTGCAATGTAGAGGGTTAATGTTTTACTATGCACTGTCCCTGTTGAAGTAAATGAATGTGGAAATGGCCACTGCGTGTCCCACTCCAGTCAGCCCCATTAGAGAGGAGCGGTCCTCACCTGCACGTGTCTCTGCTTGAGCAGTGTCTCGTAACGGTTAGATGCCGGCCATGGAATGTTAGCACCCTGGTTCTTACAGTCTGCCCTCAGTCGCTTGTCCAAGAGAAGGCTAGAGCAAACACGCACACACAGACACACGCAGACACACACAGACACACACACATATTAAGAAGGAAATATTCAACCCCTTGAAATTCTATCCATGCCCGGGGCACAGCAGTGTGACAAACTAAACGGATTAACAAAATTAAAAATGTCAGCTAATAAAGCTGGGAAAAAAAAATAAAATAAATGGGTACCTTCCAGCCAGGATTTTGTAGTAGGCAAATATTTGATCGGCGAGTTTGTAAACAAACTGGTCAAAGCAGAGGTTGACCTATCAAAATAAAAAAAAAGATACGAGAACAACAATGTCTTTAAAAACATGGGCAAGATTCATATCTCGATTTGAACAACAATACCTCGACAAACAGGAAGTTTTATGTCTATGACAATTAACATCCTTGAATCCCTGAAATGGCACAGGCAAAGGCCAGTGGCCCGTTCCTATTCCAACAAGCAGCCATCCCTGTCCACTGTCTTATTCATTCTCTCTTTGGAAGCTTGGAGAAAACCACATCTTCAACTTATAAGAACGTCTCCATTGTGCTCATGGACATTATGTGGATGTGTGGGCATACAGCACATTACAGTGGTGCCCTCATCCTTGTTGTTCTTTAGTCTCTGACGTGCCACACAGAGACGTCTCTTCTCACGTTTGCTCAACAGCGTCTTCATGAGCAGAAAGACGGGGGGGGGGCCGTGGCAGTGCAAAGACAGCGTGGAGCCCTTACCTCGGCCTCAATCTCATCGTACAGGAACTGCTTCTTGAACTTGGTCAGGGCGTAGTGCGCGCTGTCGTTGTAAAGGTCTAGGGGATAGAGCACATACCTGCAGAAAGAGTGGACAGCGTCAATTTATGTAATCAACACAGACACACACACAGAAACACGTCTCCATGTAAGGATGCTGCTGCTGCTTCTAACAGGAAAAAAACCCCTTACTGACACACTCCTGCTCACGTGCAATACTGCCTTTCTGAAATGCAACTTGCATCACTGTGAGCAAGTGTGCCACACACACGCAGATGGACAGATAAACAGACAGACAGACAGACA
Organism: Sardinella tawilis; assembly: GCA_030264315.1. Lineage (NCBI taxonomy): Eukaryota > Metazoa > Chordata > Actinopteri > Clupeiformes > Clupeidae > Sardinella > Sardinella tawilis. The sequence continues at coordinate 17,539,548 of JASCQY010000002.1, forward strand.
GACACTGCATTAATCCCAAAGGAGGGCCGTCATGGACAGATGTCACTCACTCCATCATGGACGCCTCCTTAGTGTCCAGGATGTGGTCGGTGAGGATCCAGGGCATGGACATCTCAATGGGGAACTGGATGCGGCGGCCCATGGTGAGCTCCAGGAAGAACTCGCGGAACCACAGCTGGGACAAGTCACAGCACTGCTGCAGGGTCTCTGATGGGACAGAAATCAAGAAGACAGGAACCCATTTTATTTACCAGGAAGAAGTGATGCAGCGAACCACTTGAGGAGAAGAACGGGTTACAAAACACTTAGTCAAGAGCAGTCTGGAGGAGGGAATGTGAACTCCTGACCCTGATAACCGGTCAATAATGAAAGTCAAAAAGCAATTTCTGCAGAGAGCTACTCTCAGGGGAGGAAAAAAAGCCAATTTCTAGAGATATTGTGTCCCCTCAGTCTCACTGCAATGAGCAGCTCCATAAAGACCCATCGCTACTCAAGTATTACCCACGCCTGTTACATGGCAATGGCCCTTTGTGAATTGGTGCTCGTCATGGGTGAGGTGGGGAATCTGAATAAGGGGGTCTTAGTGGTGAAGGAGGAAGATTGCTGCCGCAACAGACATTAATGTGATCTGAGTTTTAATGGGAAAAATATTTTTTCTCATGCATGGACTGAATGACTTGCATGGTCATTTTTTTCTCGTGTACCCATTAAAACTCATTACGGGTATTCTTTAGTAAACTGTGGTTAATAGATGGGTATTTTTTTTTTAGTTTGCAAATAAACAGTTATTTGCAGGTTATACAGTACAGGTTGCCACTTCTATTTGCTGCTGAAAGGTACTGTATAGCATTAGCAGGTGAAAGGTCATACTGCTATGGACCTCCGATCCCCCAGGGCCTGTCTGCCGTGTGATAATCTAGACCTCCTTACCACTGAAGTTGAGCAGGTGTGTGTAGAAGAAGGACTCGCGGTGGAACTTCTCAATGTCCAGGATGGTGGGGCCTTCCAGGCTGCTGCGGAGGGTCTTCTTTGAGCCACTCTTGTCTGCTATGAGGGACTCCAGCATGGTCCTCACCATGTACAGCTGCGAGCAGGAAGGGGAGAGGGAGAATTAAAGCACCAACGCACAGCAGGGAGACAGAGAGGAAAGCAGTGGAAGCAACAAACAGAAAACCACAGAATAGATATGAAAATATTAATCAAATGAATAGATATTTCTTCCTTTTACTACAGCCCCAAATAATAGATAGTTATAGATCCCATTCCAATCCGCAGAAAGCTGGCTATTGTGCAGGCATACTTAATAATGCAGAACGCCTAATAGATAGCCGCATACACTGGGCAAAATTTGCATTCGATAATTAAGGAGATGTCACTCTCTCTCTTTATCTTTGCAGTCTCTCTCTCATTTATTGTGTGTGTGTGTGTGTGTGTGTGTGTTTGTGTCTGTCTGTCTTTGTCTGTCTGTCGGTCTGGCATTATGAGGCACAAGGGTGAATATTCAAATTAAAAAAATAAATAAATACATAAAACAATAAAAAACAAGAATAATCACATCGCTCCCAAGAACATAAAATGCTCAGCTTCAACGCTTCACACTTAAGTGCTCTGTCTATCCAACACAGTGACTGTGACTACAGAGGCGTGAGTCTCGGCGGAGATTTCAGCAGATTATTAGGCTTGTTTATTTGTTTGTTTGTTTGTCTGCCTGCCTGTTTTATCTTGCCTGATGCTGGGGGAACAGGCTCTGACACTCCAGGCCTGTGAAATGTGAGAAGTGATTTGGGGTATGCAGTGCGACAGCAAGAGAGGCACAAACACACACAGACACACACACACAAATCAATCAGGTGCCCAGTAGAGGCATTAGATTGAAGCGGCGGAGAGCCGGTAAGCGTGGCTATCTGCCACTCTCATGTGGTGGCGGCACTATCAGGACGACAATCTGACAGTCAATACTGCTGCTTAGTCTGTGGGTGTGTAGCTATTTCTCAATGGCAGAGGAAAAAGAAGTTTGGATGTGGTTTGCTTACACAAACACACACACAGTACAGTTTAGAGTCTTGTTTAAGCAGGCTTTAAAAGCAGGAATTGACCGATCGCAAAGCCACGCCCCCCTTGCTATTTCCGTCAAGCAAAGCCATAGGCATACCATTGTAAAGAACT
>JASCQY010000002.1:17576040-17590722 GCA_030264315.1 Sardinella tawilis
CGTTACGATCGGCTGCAATACATTTCTATGGGAGCACTTTGCTAGTGCTGTGTCTCCTCATATATAAGTGTCTCTGGCCATATCATCCCCCAGGACTTCCTGTTTAACATTCCATAATGTTATGTGAATGTAACAGGAAGTAGTTGGAGACCAATATGCAATGTTCAAGCACTGTTTTGTCCAGCTATGGAATCAGAACCTGAAACGGTCTATAAACAACAAGCACTGCAGAAATCTTGAAAGTGCAACAAGCAGTGTTTGTCCATACGGTAACACTTTAAAAAGGCATGCATCACAGGCCTCAAGTAAAAATACATTAAATCACTAAAACTTGTCAATACTGTATGTTATGTCCACAGAGCACAACCACAGTTTATCCTTGAGTCATATTTTCTTTAAAAATCTACCTCGGGCAACTTGAAGTGTCAACAATTCAACATGCTTTATGTCTGCAAATACTTGTATGTGAGGCTGTGTTGCTGAACCCGTGCCTATAAAAACTTTCTTCACACCCAGTGCCCTGACCACTGACAGATAACAAGCTATTTGCTTCTCTATGTGGAAAGGAAACAAGTCATCAGAAACGCCACAGGCTTTGTCATCCTCCACTAATTTCATTTCTTTTCCAACCCGTCTCACGACACTCAGATAACCATATCCAGACAACTCATCTCCTTTGTTTTTCCAACACCCACCACTGGATCTTTCATACCAATTACTTATTTCCACCCATCTCACAGCAGACGTCCACCTCTAGACAACATTGTTTCTATACCATTCAATGTGTCCGAAACGGGAGGGTAATGTCTTGCTGCCTCCCTGTCTTCACTGGCTAACAAGTTACCTGCCGTAGAAGGCATCAAGGCATCAGCTAAAAACTTAGTTTCGGACAACCTAGCTAAATGGCTAATTAGAACGCCATCTTTTTCTTTTATTTTTGTATTTTGACCTTTGGGTCAGATACTCGCCTCTCCCTGACCGCTCGTGCTGGTCGGCCTCCTTGCAGTCCAGGTTCTTGAGCAGCTGCATGGACTTGCCGGCCATGATGATCTGCTTGAGCACGGGCTTCAGGAAGGACACCATAGTGTGCTGGCGGTGGCTGCCACCGCCCCCGGCCTGGTCGCCTCCGGAGCTCCCACTCGCAGCATCACTCAGCCGCTCCTCGCCCCCATCCACCGCCTCCGACACGCTGTACAGAGTGTAAGTGGCGTACCAGAAGTCCCGGTGGTCCACGGGAACGTCTTTGTTCCTGATCCATGGCGAAAACAAACAAACAAACAACAACAAAAAAAAACCTCACTGAGTGGCAGATGGTGTGTGCTTAGTTTTTGTTTTGCATTTTTCCAAATATTTGCACCGACGTGTTCAATATGCAAACAAGGAGCAAGAAAACGAAATAAACAAGCAACGGCATCAAGAAGAGATGACTTGAAAAATCAAAGGACTTCTCTCCCCACTTTCACAGAGGGAGGCTCTGGTCTTTTCCTCCTGACAATTATAGTATGCGCTGACTAATAAAGTTGGTTTTTTTGCACAAGCAGGAAAAAAATTGGCAATCTCTCCGCAGTGCAGTCAGCAATGCTGGATGACATCGCATTTATTCGTTTCTGTTTAAATTTCTTATCAGACGTTTTAGTTCAACACAATTTACCTTACATTTTAAACAAGAACCAAACAAAACATACCAGAGAGGTACCTCACCTCTTCCCTCAGTGCTTCTTGAAAAACTCCACAAAGTCTTTTGTTATTCCTTGTTAAGCAGGCTGCTCCGACTTTGCTTCAAGTTCACAGTGCAAAGGCATTATAAAAAGACTAGCCTAGATTTTTTTACAGTGTTAACAGGCGATGGGAAGCTAGCAAATCATAAAGACATAGTAACTGAATGTACCAAAAACAGGGTTTTTATTTTTGCTCTGACTGCGCCCTAACCATGAAAACTGGAAGAAGGTTTTCAACTTGGAATGCTTTGATCGAGTCAAAACAAGATAGCTGTAATGGTGGCATAAGATGCAACACAAAATGAGGTCAGAAACCCTTTTCCAGATAGGGGAACGGAAAACGCTCTCTCATGCCAAACAGCAGTCAGTTTTCACATTTTTAACCTGCGCGCTCCATGCTCTGTTAACATCAGTGTTACAGAAGACCGAAACAGGGATAGGGGTTGTTGCTCAAACTCATCTTCCTCAGTCATCTCAGCAAATCAGGCCCTCCCACACACACATACATGTAGCTAAACTACGAGAAATGGCAGAATAAAAAACAAATACATCTCTGAATCTTTGCCGACATGGGTCAACTCTGCATACGCAGTGTATGTAAATCAGTGTCATCTTCCTAATCTCTTCAGTGACAGGCACTTTACAGCGTGTCGGAGCTGCATACTGCGGCTATGATATCGACTATCTCTTAATCTCCTGAGATCATAGCCTTCGCTTGTCATTTCATACCTCTGAATGATAAACTCTTTGGCGGGGTCAAAGAGGTGGCCATGCACAATCCACTCGTCAACAATCTCCAGATAGGGCCGCACTGTCTCCACCCACAGGGAGAAGAGAAGAGCCACCTGGGGGGGAGAAAAAACAAAAGACGGGGGGAGATGGAGAGAAAGAGAGAGAGAGAAAGAAAGAAAGGGACAGCAAGAGACAGGGAGAAAGATGGAAGAGGGGAGAGAAAGAGAAAAAGAGAGAGAGAGATAGAGACAGAGGAAGAGATACATGGAGAAAGAGAGGAGAAAGGGAAGAGGGGAGAGAAAGAGAGAGGAAGGGAGTGAAAAAGGGAGAGGTGGAGAGGAATGAAGGGAGGAGAAAGAGGGAAAGAGGGAGGAAGGAGAGAGTCAGATAAAGAGAGATGAACGTACACACTTTGGTCATCCCTTCAAGCCCATTAGCCAGTCATGAGTCAGAGGTGCGTACGCTTCTACATCCTGGATACAGGCACAGGATAATATACACACCACACAGGCTCAAAGCTTCTGCTGTTTGGCCACTGAGCACTCTGGTGCTCCTGCTCGTCACCCGTCACCACACAGGCACTGACATATAACACACAAACAGCCTATTCAAATTCTTATATGCTATGCTGTTGCCAAATATACAAAACACCACCCATCCCCCCTCCAACACACTCACGTACGTACGCACGCGCACACACACACACACACACACACCAAAATGTCTGTATTCAATATACTCACACTCTCAAACAGATACATTATGTAATAGGGTAATTCCATGCAAAGGTCATCCTTTCAAATCAGTAATGCTGATAAAATGGCATGCATTTTTATGATGCCGATTACACGGACATTGAGGATTTGTCGGTATTCAGCAGCTGCAGATGTTGATCCGAAAAATGCACAAAGATGATGCTATGGTTGCTCCTGTTTTTAGACGTTTTGTTTATCAAATGTCACATCCATTAGCCTGACAACCCAGACTGTAACGTCAAAATGTATGTAGTCTGACTATGACCGACACAATGGGCCCAATCCAGGGGGATGTGATTGGTCCGACCAAACTTTGAAGAACAGCAGCTGAAGGCCTGTGATTCGTTTCTAGATGTACTTGCATAGCAAAACCATTTGCTGCCACAAGGGTACGTCTACAGTTCTAGGCTACACATCCATTAAAATGAAAAAGACCAATAGGTGCATTACACTCACAGCCTGTTCTGATGCTTCCCCTGCGCTGTCGTACTCTAGGATGGCCTTGTAGAGGGTGTTGAGGAGGTGAGACGCCCGCACCACGTTGGGCGTGCCAGGAGGCACCTCTGCCACACCTGTGCAGAAGACCCTGTGCAGCACCTTCACCTGGGCCAGGTGAGGCTTGAGACGCTCCAGCACTGCAGACAACGTCACCGTCTCGTCTGGAGGTGAGGACAAGAGACCATAATGTTACACTCCATCCAAAGACACATGTTTAAATCGCTTACACGCTACATACAAATTATATTATGCACAATTTGATGTCACCTCTATATTACATTACACTGTGTATACATTATATTTACTACATATTAATTACGTGTTATAGTATGTCATGTATGTCATGAGTTATTGGACAGAGTCTGTTTCTATCAAGTTGGCCCCAATGACCTTGCTTCTGTTTGCAGCCTTCCTCCAACCCCACTAAATAATACTCATGTTAATCTCGGGGCTATGAAAACAATGACAGCCAACTGAGCCTCGTATTATTACAAGATACAAACAGATTTAGAAGATAAGCAACTCATAAATAAGCAAAATAACAGATCTAACGAACACAGTGGAGCTTCTGTGCAGACAGGGCTGCGACGTGCTCCAATTTTTCATTTTGTGGGTAATAGGTTTCAGCGAGTAATTCTCCTCTGGAAATGCATCACCACACACACTATAATCCCCCCATGATAGGCTGAGTGAACTGGAGGGTGAACGTGAGTGGATGCCCACTAATTGCCTTGGGCAGCCGTGTCGTGCTGGGAAAGCTAAGCAACGGCGGGGGCACCTTTGCCAATGAGTTCCCTCTCAATGGAAGTGAGCTCTTCTTTGAAGCTGGTGAAGTACTTATAGAGCGCCCACACAAAGGCCTGGTACGTCCTGAAGGGGGGCTCGGAGCCCTTTTTGGAGGAGGAGGTGGAGGAGGAGGAGACCCCTGGGGGACTGGTCTCGGAGCTGTACCCCGTCACCTCGTCGATGAAGCGCTGGAGCCGAGCGACAGCCTGCCCATATGCAGCGATGTGCTCCAGCACGGAACGCAGGCAGTTCTAGAACACAGGCATGCAGAATCAGAACCCACATAGCAAAAAGTACGGGCACTTCTAGAACACAAGGACACCCCCCGACCAACACCGTTTCTCAAAGTCAAGGAAGCATCCTTCGAAGCGACTTTTTCAAGGATTCCACATCATTGTACATTGCCAAGCACTGTTCCAAAGTGTGCTGAGTGCTAAATCCTTCTTTCGAAGGTTTTTCAAGGCTGCACCGATGGATCCTCGGCGTTCGAGGATTTCGAATGTTACGACGTTTCGAGTGTTAGTGAGGTTTGAATCCTCGTCTTCCTAGTGCGTGGCTTCTGAGGCGAGTGTGCTACCAAGGAAGCATTCTCGACTTTGAGAAACAGTGCAAATCCACACAGCAGAAAGCACAGGCAGTTCTACAACACAGAGACGCCCAGAGCCAGAGAACCTGCTACTGTATGCCTGTTAATTCATGGACAGTTTAGCCATTGCTCATAATCTCAATCCTTTTGCTGTTGGTACTTAAAAAAAAAAAAAAAATCAGTTCCATTCATCTACACTTTGTCTTTTGGCAGTCGACACTGTCTCAAACTGCCCAAGACTCATCATTTCCTTTAGCGACATTAGAATGACTTATTGGCTGCGGGCCATTTAAAGTGACATAAGGAAGCTTAAATTAAACTCACACTGGTCAGGTGTGTGACCACCACGTCATTCCGAACCACCACTTTGCCGTCGTGGTGTTGAAATATGAAGAGCTTCTTCACCCCAGACAGGAGCCTGAGGGAAAAGAGATTGAGCTCATTGAGTCGGCCTTATCGGGACACATCTCAATGATATTTAAAACCCCTCAGAAAGAAAGACTATGGTTTTCCCTGGCAAATCCTCTAAAGACACTTTGTTATGCTGCAATGTTATACCCACTCAAAAAATAAGAGCCACAATTTCTTCCATTCATTAGCTTATTCATTTATTCGCTGAAAAGCAACCCACTGACCCTGTCATGGGTTGTCTACCCGTAACATGTGATTATGGTGGGGGGGAAAACAACACTGTAAAGACCTTTATAATATCTAATTGTGAAACCTGTTCATCAATGATAATCTTCCTAAATCTTACCAGAGGGTCTCTCGTATCACTTGGGTTTCTGTGACAAAGGCCTTCTCTTCAGGCAGGTACAATGGATCAGTGTTGTACAAGTGCTGGTCCCTACATAGGAAAAAAAAAAAAAGAGGCAGACAGAAATGAGCTCTAGAACCGGAATCTATTCCTGGATCAACGATCACACATTTGTTCTGCTTGCAAGCACTGATTTGGCATTCAGCGTGAGGTGTTTCTTAAATCCTCCCATTTCCTGATTATCTCCAAAGCTGAGAAGTTTTGATTTCAAAGACAGGAGATCTGGTTTTAAGGGTAAAAAAAAAAAATGGTTCTGCGATCAAGCCAATCGGAATTTTCTGTGTGCTACTGATGGGGGTACAGTAGGAGGTGGTTCTCACCAGACGTTGAGCAGGTTGGAGTGCAGGTGGAGGCTGTGGGGGAAGCGGGGAGCGTGCGGAACCCAGTAGGGAGTCACCACATGCTCCTCCAGCCATGCCCTGGCATCAGGCTCCCCAACTGGAAACAAACCAACATGGGAGAGGACCAAGTCAAGACTGGCACCAGTGAATTAACACAGGCAGCTGTGCTAAACCGAGGACCAAGGACCAAGTCAACACTATCACCAGTGAATTAACACAGGCATATGTGCTAAACCAAGGACCAAGTCAACACACAGGCATATGTGCTAAACCAAGGACTAAGTCAACACAATCACCAGTGAATTAACACAGGCATATGTGAACCAAGAAACCTGAAATCACCTGAAACAAGGCAAAGCCATGAAACCATGGAATCCAAACATACATGATCACAACTGCTTATTTGGCAGGGGGCAGTCTCTACGTTATAATGGTTGCTGTGTTAAATCATATGGACACTTAACTTCCTTTGCATTGAAAATAGAACTGCATTTAAATGTGTCATTTATGAGAAAGATGTGTTTGCTGCACTCCCCAAAATACAAACATTCCGTTGAAATATGTGCTTGCTGCACTTCCAAAAAATCACAGATTTTACTTCACTTTTCACCCTGATTATACTCTGAAAAGGGGAAGTTATGATGACTTCAGACTCACTCTCTGACTGATATAGTGTATAGTTGGAATTCACTAGGTTAGTGAATTGGCACAGATCACCAAGTTTACAAAGAGATCAAAAACAGATAAAACATTATAGATCTAAAACATGGCTATATTACTATTATTTTACTAGTAATCATTTTATGTAATAATAGATCAGCATATACCTGTTGCCCATAACTATACTATGTAAACTTATGATGTGTGTGTTACTAGCTTAATTGGTTGAGCCAAAAGGGCATGAAAGTGCTGTGACATTCTCTATGCCATTGGTTAGGCTGTCATTAAAGGACGGCAGAGATAACACACTTGAAAGACTGCACTCTTCAAAGTAAAGATATGAGCCTAATCCACACACTGAAAGTTCAAAGAAGTCTGATTCTCTATGTCTGTTATTAAGTGGGAAGAAATCGGTTCATTTCTATTCTGATTAAGAGAAATATTTTTAGATACATCCTTTACTATCCAGTTGGAAGTTTATGTGGCGATCCTACCTGTCCAGGTAACAGAGACATTTTTGTCTGCCTGATCCTCCTGTGGGGTTCTGTCCACCTGTATCCCAGAATCCTCTCTGCTAAGAGGCTGCTGACTGTCTTCTTCGTCACTCTCTTCTTCGGACCACTCCTGAGAGACAGACACAGAGAGTTGCAGCTTCTTTCATCAAATATTCCATTGGGAAGTGTGTGCGTGTTGGGATCTCAATGGGAAGAGTGGAGCACACACAGCCAGGCCCGCACCACCACACTCTAAAACCATCATTCTCTGGGATTATACTGTCTGGAAGTTTACAACTGGACAAAGATCATCAGAGAAAAAGCACAACTACTGGCAGAGTTGCGAGGCCTAATCAACTAAATACATAAAGTAAGAGTAAGTGGATTGAGCACTGCGTCTAACTTTGTACATTTTAATGGTTAGCTACCACAAAGTCATTTAGCATCTAAACACAAGGCCTATGTTCCACTGTAAAGGACAGCAACAATATTTTTAACACAGTATCTTTTTTATATGTTGGGTTGATGAAGTACAATATCTGTCATACAAGCTCTGGTATGTCTAAATGTCCTCTGAAATAATTCAGTATCCACCTATCTTTATCATGAAAACAACAAATATCAAAGGTACTTTTGCAAGCTTCAAAACTGCATTCCCCCACCATCAAGAGGCTCTGGGTCTGGTTCTGGGAGTGGACAAAACAAAACAACAGAGTGCAGTCAAAATACTCACCGGGGTATCTGGGAAGGGTCCAGTGTCAATGTCTAATCCCTCTGACAAATACTTGCCCCAGTCAAAAGTATCTTCTTTAACTGCATGACACAGAAGCAAAGGCCAAATGTGTCTTACGGCATTTTGACAAAATGAATAACTAATAACACAGTATGTGCAATTACACATACATAATCATACACAACTAATTTACCAGTTTCTTTTATCCTGGGCCTCTCACTGAAGTTGGTGTTTGAGGGTGAGTCTGATAGGAAGAGCAGCAGGGCCAGTACACTGTGATGAGCATCAGTCTAACACACAAACACACGTGTCAAGATCATGTAAGCTGTGAAGAAACAGAACTTAACCTACAGTATATGGCAATGGTTGTTTGACCTTTCATATCGGATCAAGTTGAAAAACTGTACTGTACCTTGACACCTTCGGTATTTGGGAGGGGAGAGTTCAAAAACTCATTGGTCAGTCTCATCCAACTGTCTGCTTTGCTCACATCTGAGTGAATCATCAGCTTTTCATGGATCCTACAGAAACATATCTGGTTACATGATATCTTCCGAATCCTTCAGAGCGTCTAACGATGAACTAATACGGGGACTTACCCATTTATTTTACGTTGCACTCTGTGGCTGTTGACATCAAGAAACCGATGAAACCTAATGATGACATAGGTTAACAAACAAAGGGTGTAGGATGGTTATTCATGCTACTGTATCTGACGATTCAAAACAGTAACGTTACAGCTGCACCGTGCACATTCTAACGTTATGTCGCAAAGTTGTTGTTTTTTTTAATGTAATGTATTCTTGACTTACCGAAAATTTGACAATGTGAATTTCAGAGCTAACTGAAAATTCTGATCCTCTTCGTTGTCTATGCCTGTTAGATGTTTAATGAGATGTTTTGTCTCTTGGTCCAGCTCCTTCTCAAATTGTGTCCAGTGCGCCATTGTAGTTTCCCAGTATCATTCATAAAAATGTCTAAACTTTGCAAAAGGTATGCTAACGTAACTCTGGATAATGTTAACGTTAGCTGGTACAATGAACACCCAACGTTAGCTAGCCAAGCAATGTACAAGTGCTCAGGCTAACAGGCAAGTTAATGTTTGCATACCATAATAACATTAGCGATGAAACCATGTTCATTCACATACAGAGTTTTTAATCTGTCCGATTTAATGCTACATATGCAGGCAATGACGGTAGTTGCTTAATTAACGTTAGTGTTGTTCACTAACATGAAAGGCTGTGCAAGCTAACTGCCTGTCAGCCTCACGGCGTTGGTGGTGGGCATGTCGATAGCCAAGCTCAACCTCAGAAGGAGCTGACTATGGCAAATAAACGTATAATAGCCAATATGATTACGTCAATATACAACAGAATAACTGTCCATGATCTATTTACAACAATAACGCATTTCAGAGTGCTTAGCTTCTTTAGCAAAGGGCTTCACCATCTTCAGTCTACATAGCATCCATACATTTGTTTTCTTCCCTCGGCAACTGAACCTGCCGCTGCGCCCTTGCAGAAAACTAGATGGCCAACCAAAACTTAGTTGGGAGTTGAAAAACCTATCCCTAATTCTCCCTATGTGTACTACTGACAGTAAACATTTTTTCACAACACTTTCAATGTGTGCCTATTGCACAATTAGTTGTTTTAACATTATAGAAATTATACAAATAGGAATTGTTAGGAGTATTTGTTAAGTTTAAATGTAAAATAAAACAATGCATGCATATTCACTATTTTTAAAGCCAATTAAAATGCAAACTGTTAGCAAATTGAAATACTGGTATTATTTATATGGCTATATAAACCATATTTGTCTATTTTTTCACATTCTGATCATTCTCTACTTTTTCCATTGGTCTCTTTTCCAGTAGAGACCTTCAGTTAGACTCTACTAGATGCACGGATATGAATATCATTTAAATGCCTATTAGAGAAGTGTGCCATGAATTAAACTACTGTCTTTTGACAGTTTTTTCAGGAGCCAAATGGCCTGTGGATATCTGTATGCAAATTCAGGCCTATTTCATATGGGCACAGTACCACTGAATTATAAACATTATAGTCATTATAGACATTTACATTTTACACATTTTATTGGCTTAGATGAAAGATGAAATGTAAGAAACAATGGGGAAAAAACATTAATTAAGAGAATAATCCAAATCATGCTGTGTAATAGGCCTAATAACGCCATTATGTAAGCAATAACATGAGTGGGAGTGGGGTTGTTAGCAGACATGTTATAGATTATTTAGTTATTTATTATGCATATAATAGGCTATTATCAAAATAGTGGTGGTTTATTGTTCAACTATAAAGCTACTATTTCTTAACAGAATTAGTGACATGAGACTGTCACATCTGTCTTACAGACTGAGACAAATGTGGGCAGCATTTCCAATTTTAGGCAAGGAGGAATACTCCTTGGTGTCACTCTAAAAACTGATCAAATAGCTATAGCTATTTTAACTTTTTGAAAACTGTTGAACTGTAAATATCCTCCTAGAAGACTTTTAATTCATAGTAGGCCTAGAGCAGAAACTTTTATTTTGAAATGGGAGTTGAATAGGCGTGGCCTCAGTGCCTCTTTTTTTCAGTCTTGAAAACTTTGTTGCGCATGATGTTGTTATTCATACAGGGGCGCCAAATCTCGTCGAGAACATCGGCGAGACGGTTCTTGTGCCGTGGAGATGAAGAGAAGACTACAGAAAAAATACATTATCTTAATTTTAGGTTATTCAGTTGTACTCCTTTTAATTCCTTATGTATTAGATTACCGGGCTAAATCGGCTCAGGTTAAACATGGACTGCAACAACCAAGGTGTCCCGATTTGGAAAATACAATAGCATTATGGAATAACGGAGATAAATCGGGCAACGCCACGGACACTACAGAGGACGTTGTCCACAGGAATCATTCAAAAACACATATCTATCTACATGCAACATGGAGAACAGGGTCTTCGTTTTTGGGAGAACTGTTCAACCAGCACCCAGATGTATTCTATTTATACGAACCGATGTGGAATATGTGGCAAGCTCTCTACCCGGGAGACGCTGGAAGTCTGCAAGGAGCTGTGCGCGATATGATGAATTCGCTTTTCCGTTGTGATTTTTCTGTCTTGAAATTATATGCTGGGTCAAGCAACATCAGCACATCTTTTATTTTTGGTTGGAAGACCAACAAGGTGATTTGTTCCGAGCCTCTGTGCAGCGCATACAAGAAGCACGAAGTCGGATTAGTTCAAGGAGAGGTCTGCAGTAAATGCACACCCAAGGACATCAAAGAACTAGAAAGAGAGTGCAAAAAGTACCCTGTGGTTGTCATCAAAGACGTGCGGGTTTTGGACTTGGGTGTGCTAGTACCCCTGATGAGAGACCCTTCTCTGAACCTCCAAATTGTGCAGTTGTTCAGAGACCCCCGGGCTGTGCACAATTCTCGCCTGAAATCGAAATTAGCGCTGGTAAAAGAAAGCATTCAAGTACTTAGAAGCAAGAAGCAAACTGATAAATATAAACGCCTGCTCGTTCCAAACAATAGAGTAAATCGCGCTGAGAGCTATGTTGCCAGTGCCATGGAGCTGATATGCGATAACTGGCTGAATGACATGTTGCTCGTTATGAACGCGCCTCCATGGGTGAAGAGGAATTACATGCAGATACGCTATGAGGACTTGGTGGTGCACCCTGTGGAGGAATTGCAGAAGCTCTATCGGTTCTCGAACCTCACGATGTCCCCGGCATTGGAGAAGTTCGTGTTGAATATGACGCACGGACAGGGATATTCCTCTGACAAACCGTTCCTCATATCTTCAAGAGATGCCAAAGAGGCCATCTTCGCCTGGCGAGAACGCTTGAATGTTGAACAAATTAACTATGTTGAATCTTACTGTAATGAAGTCATGCGACAGTTAGGCTATCAGAAAAGAAATGTGGACAAAACATAATGATTTCTTCTACACAGGAGAATCGAGGTAAGAGAGCATGGTGCTTATATTTTTGTGGAGAGCCCAGATGTTTTGACATCAAAAAGTCTGAGTCAGCCCTGAAAGACCACGTACAGGTTTACCTGGAATAAAAACACTTCAGAGAACTATTAGGTCCTTTCCAAAAGTGATGTAATTCTCAGACTGATTCCAATAGTGCCTAAAGTTTTTTTACTTAGTTATATTAAACAAGGGTGATTTTCTTGCACGTCATCAAGCTACTTGAAAATCCAGACTGCAATGCTAGGATGAGGATGGCCTAAACATAACATACAGTACATGTCTTTATAATACTCATACTTAACTACAGCATACAACTAACAAAAGACCCACAAATGCAGTTGCAGTTTTCATGTGACCCTTTGAAAATTATGCCTCAATAGTTATTTAGGTAGGATCCCTCAGCCATCACCCTGAACAAAGACAAGGCTGTCTCATTTGCTAGGCTGCATCCAGTGTATGAATACTACCCACAGTCCCTGACAAGTCCCTCATCAGCTCCCCTACCCAGCAAACACTTGCCTATAGTCTCACACATCATCCACTTTGTGTGCATGTACTGTAGGTCTGACCAGGGGACAGCTGTTTCCCCTCACGTGCAAACTTATCATGTCAGCAGCAACTTTTGGTTCTTCTTTTAAGCAGTTCTAGTTACTTTTTTTTACTAGCTCAGTAATTTCCGTAATATAACCATTATAGACACCAGATATTCATAGACTATTTTGTCTGCTTTTGCAGTTTCCTGGTATCTCTGATACTGGAAATTGCCCTAGGCGTTTTGCTAGCAATGCTGATGTCCACCGTTATTATTTTGATTAAATGGGAGGTTGCCTGGAAACGGACAGTTTTCCAATTTTGGGATTAAGCTCTTAAGGCCCTGTGGGGCCCATTAACTAATTATTACAGAGCCATGGCCCTCGAGCACCAATTACAATGAGCGCTGAATGTAACACATTTGCTCAACTTAACCAATGTTATGACCAAAGAGGTGCTAGTTAAAAAAAAAATCATTAAACCATCCACCCTACTCCTATGGTGAACGTTAAACAAGAAACTGTAGTGAATGAATAATCTTTCGTGATCTAATTTCCCTTTGGTAACTAAAACAAAGGATTTGCTGCTGGTGAGCTAGTGAGTCTTGAGCTGATGATCAACCAACCATCTAATGTGAACATACTGTATACAGTAGCACATGAAATTCTGGAAAAATCAACCTTTCCCATGTTCCTTTTTAGTAACTGGATAGAGACAGAGATGGACCCAGTGAGGAAAATGAATACTGGCACATTAGGAGAACTTATCAAAGTGTTTCTCAAGTGCTTTTTGGCAGAGGGCTTAGGATTTGATGGGCATGCGGTGCAGTCACAGTCATCAGGTGGCCCAAACACTACCCCAACTGTTTACCCCATAGACTCCCCAGGGTCTCTCACAGCTGATCAACAGCATGCCTAAAGCCACAACTACAGTAACTGTGTACAACATGTACATCTTTTTTTTTTTTTTACTGTGTTCACAGTGTAGGCCTTGAGCTTGAAGCGCAAGGGAAATATTTGAGCTCTCTTTAATGGGAGAGTGTTGGGGAGCTTGCAGCTGATAGAGGCCTCGTTGTTCCCCTGCACTGGCAGTGCTCTGCACGTCTCCCCCTGGTGAGACCCGGCGCTGGCAGCTCCTCGCCGGGCCCACGCCTCACGTCTCAGCCCTCAAACAGGGAGCCACTGTGAGAGAGAGAGAAAGAGAGAGAGCCTGTCCGTGGAGGGATGCTGTTCCCAGGGTTCAGCTTGTCACTGCACAGGCCCCTGATGGCCAGGCCTCTTTTCAGCAGGGCTCTGAAGGGCTCCGGCTGCCAGCGAAGCAAATGGATGGCTGGCAGGCAAGTGACGCACTTCTGGGCAGCTCCTGTGTGTTCAAACACCAGCGCTACCCCCATACTGTGACGCTGAATAACAGCAAACACTCTTGTGTGAGTGGACCTCTACACACAGCATTGAGCCATGCCATTTAGCCCAGGGGCTGGGCTTTCTCAGGGTGGTTACAGAATTCAGATCGCATGATGGTTCCCTGTAAAATTCCGTCAGTTTGCTGTGTGAAGGGGGGCTGTGTTGTGTTCCCAGGACTAGAATGGGACAGGCAAGGGGTAGAGCAAAGTTCCGCGCTGCCTTAGATAGAAAGATTTTTACTCACCTGTTCACCCTTTTGTGTTACCTAGTTATCGCTCTTTATCCTCAGCTTCATCTTCCTCTCTTCCACAGGAGCTTCACGGACAGGAACCGAGCGGTGCGGAGCGGGGAGCGGTGGGGGTACGTGGCGCCAGCAGGGCTGGCAAGACCGCCACAGCAGCGGGCATACTGTACGAGGGAGAACGGAAGACTGACACAACAAGACCCTGTTCCCTCAAAGCGGGCGTTCCTGCCTGCCCTGTCCGCTCACATTGAGACGGAGACAAGGAGAGGACACGCCATGAAAAGCCTCCGCTGCTGCTAGATAACAGCTTCATCTTTGGGAAGGAGAAGAGACCAGGGGGAACTGGGCTGGGGTGATGTGGACTTGGGGAGGGGGGGACTCGGG